>JBAMJR010000025.1:2345000-2375000 GCA_038501785.1 Myoxocephalus aenaeus
GAGCTGTTAGCCAATATGAGCTGTTAGCCACTACGAGCTGTTAGCCACTACGAGCTGTTAGCCAATATGAGCTGTTAGACACTACGAGCTGTTAGACACTACGAGCTGTTAGACACTACCAGCTGTTAGCCACTACGAGCTGTTAGACACTACGAGCTGTTAGCCACTACGAGCTGTTAGCCACTACGAGCTGTTAGCCAATATGAGCTGTTAGACACTACGAGCTGTTAGACACTACGAGCTGTTAGACACTACCAGCTGTTAGCCACTACGAGCTGTTAGCCACTACGAGCTGTTAGACACTACGAGCTGTTAGACACTACGAGCTGTTAGACACTACCAGCTGTTAGCCACTACGAGCTGTTAGACACTACGAGCTGTTAGACACTACCAGCTGTTAGCCACTATGAGCTGTTAGCCACTACGAGCTGTTAGACACTACCAGCTGTTAGCCACTACCAGCTGTTAGACACTACGAGCTGTTAGACACTACGAGCTGTTAGACACTACGAGCTGTTAGACACTATGAGCTGTTAGCCAATACGAGCTGTTAGCTACTATGAGCTGTTAGACAATACGAGCTAACAGCTGTTAGTCAATACGAGCTGTTAGCAACTACGAGCTGTTAGCCAATACAAGCTGTTAGCCTCTACGAGCTGTTAGCCAATACGAGATGTTAGCCAATACGAGCTGTTAGCCAATACGAGCTGTTAGCCTCTACGAGCTGTTAGCCAATACGAGCTGTTAGCCAATACGAGCTGTTAGCCACTACGAGCTGTTAGCCGATACGAGCTGTTAGCCGATACGAGCTGTTAGCCGATAAGTGCTGTTAGCTGCTACGAGCTGTTAGCCTCTACGAGCTGTTAGCCACTACGAGCTGTTAGCCAATACGTGCTGTTAGCTACTACGAGCTGTTAGCCAATACGTGCTGTTAGCTGCTACATGCTGTTAGCCAATACGAGCTGTTAGCCAATACGTGCTGTTAGCCAATACGAGCTGTTAGCCAATACGTGCTGTTAGCCAATACGAGCTGTTAGCCAATACATAGAACTGGACAGCTTTTACCACCAGCGATGTCGGGCTACGACAAGAAGATAACAGTACAGTAATAACAATACAGTGGCAGAGCTCTACGTGCAACTGTGTGAAGGTCATCACACAGGGTTAAGAAATGAGTCTTCCCAGAATTCCCTCTCCTGATGGAGCTTCTTTACTGCATTTCTGACGAGTCACCGTTGGTGAGGCGGTGACTTGAAGCCAGACTGTACACAATAAATGTGAGATGAATTATTATCCGTATGCCTCTTACACATTTAAATCCACTTCCTGTCACTCGTTACTTTTAGATCCACTTCATCATAAACGTTCAAACCAGCGGTGACGTTTGTGCTGGTGAGTCATAACATTTCCATAAGAAATTCAAATCTCAAACCAATATTTTTGCTCAAATGTCACATTGCCGCTGCAGTGAACTCAGCACCGTGGCAATAACTAGTCTTTGACTTTCAACCCGAGGCCGACTAGAAGGAGGGCGTGCCCGACGAGGCCATTTAGTGTCTCCCGCATGCACGCACGTCTAATTGATAGCTGTCCGTTTCCCGCTCTTTCCCGTCAGTCAGATGAGGGCTTTTAGGTCCGGCCCCTGCAGCCACGGCACCACCAAGCTTTCCCACCAGGCTTTCCCACCGGCAGCTGCTCGTCTCCAAGTCCACAAAATGCAAAATGTGAGCGAGACGCAGAGGAAACCAATCACAGCTCTGTCCTCATTACAACCACCTGCTGCTCTGAGGCCATCTGCAGGTAAACAGTGTACTGGTTGAGGAGCTCACCGGACGGCTCAGGTGTGCAGGCCTGTCTCGTCTCTGTCGGTCTGCAGACAGGATGTTGAGGTGTCTTCTAAGGATCCTGAAAGATGCAGATGACAACTGAGAGATGGAAACACTGCGGGATGACAACAATGACCACGCACACACACACACACACTCATTCATCTCCTCTCCCTCACCTTCACGCTGACTTAAACTTTTGCCGGCAAATGAAGACGGAAGCCTTCAGCTTTACTGATCAATATTAATGCTGTGTGTGTGTGTGTGCGTGTGTGTGTGTTTGTCTCTGTGTGTTCATGTGTGTGCCGTGTGTGTGTGTGTATGTGTGTTCTCTGGCTGAATAGATCTCTGAGAGAACGTTGTTGTTCCACCTTGCTGCTCTGCTCCGGTCGCCACAGCAACGACTCCTTCACCAGAGCGGACGCTCAGTGTGGAAGACGTTGTGTTGTTCCTGTCGGACGCTCAAGCGTGTGAAGGATCTTTTCTGTCTTTTTATCAATAATGTTCATTTCCCCCCGTTCTCTCCCAGAGAATGGGAGGACCCTTGAGTCGTCCTTACCCACATCTTCTCCACGTAAAACGTATCTATCTTCAGGTCCTGATGTGAAGAACATTACACTAAACACGTGTACGTACGTTTGTATTTAAGCACGATCATAATTAATCTTATCTTATTTAGTTTTATCTTAACGACGTCAGCGACACATTAGGATATGAAAACCCGTCCTGAACACGGCTCTCCTGACCCGTTTCTACGACGTCATCACAACCCCTGAGCAATGTTTCTGAGCCTATAGAAATGATGGTTTCCACTGTACTTGAAAGCCAGGCGTGTCTCACACTATGAAGGGAGACTCGGCGCCTTGAGAACGAGACCTCGTATCTTCATAGCGGCCTTGGTTGTAAACAATATGGAGTCCAGAGTCGGCGCATGATGCAGCTCCTGCCATGTTCAGACATCAGCGCTGTCAAAGGAAAGGGATTATTTTCCGTGAGACCAGCGCTTTGAGGGTTTGGGGTCTGTGAAGTCCAGCACCACAGCGACCCAAATTTATTTAGCTTTTCTTCATTTTCAGCTTTTATTAAAACAGATAAGGCAAACAAATCAGCGGACTCCTTCTGTGTGTTTCCAGACTGTGCAACACACAGATTATGCACAACTGAAGAATGTCCTCAGTGAACATCATCAATGAACCTGACAAGACCTTGATTGCTTTTTCTCATTTATATTCCTGACCCTCCGCATTGTCCTCCAGACCCGGAGGACTCTGGGGCCCTTATCAGTTCACGTCCTTATATTATAGAACCCTAACCCTTATCAGTTCACGTCCTTATATTATAGAACCCTAACCCTTATCAGTTCACGTCCTTATATTATAGAACCCTAACCCTTATCAGTTCACGTCCCGCATGTGAACTAAGCTAACATGCTCTCTCTCAGGAGGACACCGAAGTCCTCCAGTAAAATAATTAAAGTCCACTATCGATCCCGATCTGTCCCTCTCTGCATCTTCACCCATTCATAAACCTGAAGAGAGCCTCTGTCCTCTTCAGACCTGCTTCCTTCCACCTCTCCCTGAGGTGATCAGAGGTGTTCTTCAAAGTAGTGAAGCTTAGAGCTTAAAAGTAGTGACGGTTAGAGCTTAAAACAAGAGTGATCATAAGTGTTCTGGGGCCAAAGAGGTTAGAGCTTAAAACAAGAGTGATCAGAGGTGTTCTGGGGCCAAAGTAGTGAAGGTTAGAGCTTAAGACAAGAGTGATCAGAGGTGTTCTGGGGCCAAAGTAGTGAAGGTTAGAGCTTAAAACAAGAGTGATCAGAGGTGTTCTGGGGTCAAAGTAGTGAAGGTTAGAGCTTAAGACAAGAGTGATCAGAGGTGTTCTGGGGCCAAAGTAGTGAAGGTTAGAGCTTAAAACAAGAGTGATCAGAGGTGTTCTGGGGCCAAAGTAGTGAAGGTTAGAGCTTAAACAAGGGTGTGCATTGCTAAGGGCCTTTTCCTTTCTGGAGAGAGTTGGCCAGTTAAAAGTGAGGATATAAGTAATGTATCAACAACGGACTGTTCATCTTACTGAAGTGCTATGTTGTATTGATTGGTAAATCAATAAGGAACTCACAAAGATTGATAAAGCAGTGAGTAAATGATGAAACACGGCTCCTCTTTGTAATTCTACCAGCAATGCTGTTTTTGCTGCTGGATGATGATGATGATGATGATGATGAGGCTGTTCACTAAACGTACAAAATATTAGGGACACTAATGTTGACTAGAACTGGCTTTTCTTCATCTACATCTCTGGATATTTAACAAATAGAACTCATTATGGGATAGTGGCTCCTCATTGATCATCATTAGTCTCCTTCACGAGAAGAGGAGGCAACAGAGATCTGTGTTGGGATGGAAGTGGTTGTTTTATATCTTTAATGCTTTTCTAAATAAAATGAATACATTTAAAGTATATCCCATTTAAAATGTACTCATAGTAATACAAATACAAATATATCATAAATATACATTATAATGTGTCAGAAAAGTAATAGCATATTAGGTTTTTTTAATACTCATAATATGCAATTATGCTAATATGCTAGTATGCTATTACTTTTAATGTAGTATGTAAAACAAAATAATTGAAAATTCAGAGAATATGTCAAATTAGTCATGATAAGTTAAACTCTAGTATATAAAAAATGTAAGTAATATCATGCAAATCTTTAGATTTACATTACTTAAATTTATAGCAAATACACTCAGTATATACTCAGTATAATATACACTGACTATAGTGTGTCATTAAAGGTCATTAAAGTCATAGTATTGTATGTTAAAAAAGTCAGGAAAGTTTGGTAAAAAATAGTCATTAAGTAAAAGTTGTGAAAATTAATTGGATGTCAGATATCTTGAAGAACTATTAATGTAAATATGTAATTTATTGCCACATTGTGAAGTAAACTTTATGTAGTTTCTTCTGACGCCAAAGTTTTCTCCACAAGACAATTTAAAGAAATGTAGTACATTACATTGAGTTCACTGATGTACACCAAGAGGACGTGACCCCAACATTGCAATAATCATGCAAGAACAGTAAATATGCTGAAATGCTCTCAATGTCTCTCAAAGAGATTTGAGAGCCCTTGAGAGATTTTTGATAGTGTTTTATTTTAAGGGGAATAGATGAGTTCTCAGTCATGATGAGTTTCTGACCTCAGGTTGAATAAAATCTGAAACAATAACCAAAGTACCGAGGTTCCCTGGTGTTTCCGTACTCTGTGAGCATCAACCTCGTCTCCGATGGCGGCTCAGCTCCCTGAGGCCCCGCCAGAGGAACCAGGAACAATACAATCATTCAAATAAAGAAACAATAGGTGTATATGACTGTTGCAGTTGCTGGCTATGTACAGTCTGCTGCTCTTACCCTCAACACCGTCGTGTTTCTCCAGGAACCAACAAAGACAACAGATGAGCTCCGTAGATGGGCTGTCGATTCAGCTTCAGGTTAGTCTGAAGCTCTGGACATCAGAGACGATGATACAGAGCGGCCAAGTGCAACACGGACATGTGCATGGAACGTGTAAAGAGGTCTGATGACAACATTCAGATGGAACGAATACATACAGTGACACGCACATTGCATTGGATGAGTTTTACAGTCACCTGAGAACGTTTCTAACTATGTTTTAAAACCCATCCCTATGTAAATCATAGCTTGTTTTAAGAAAAAAAGCCCAAAACTGATGTATTTGGATGTATTGAACACCATAAGTAATATACAAGTGAAATATATGGTTTGGTACATGAAAAAATTCAAATGTTAGAGAATGTTCACCTATTGTGCTATGATTTGGGTTAGAGAATGTTCACATATTGTGCTATGATCTGGGTTAGAGTTGGACCTTACAGCTGCATCATTTCAAACAAATAATCATCCTGAAAGTGATTTCTTTTATAGGCGGACCTGAAACCTTTTCATTTTTTTCTGTGTGTCATCTTCACTTACTCTTAACCAGTAACATATAGACTGATATTTACACATCTGAACAAAATCTCACATGTGTACCTTTTATTATAACCACCATTATTCAAATAGCCCTAGTGGTTGCAGAGATGCACCCTTTTTAGTTTGGGGATGACATTTTCGAGGAAAGGACCTAAAATAGATGTGTTTTTAAAAGGTTTTAACTGGTAATCTGTTCGCCTGACAAGAGGAAGACGAGTCACCTCATTTCAAGACTTGAACAGACCAAGAGACAGAAACCAAAGAGAGGAATCAGCAGCGTGGGTCGAGTAGGGACCTGGCAATGCAGGAGAAGAGAAGAGGGAATGTGAGATGGACGGAGGAGACGGAGGATAACAGTCAGACAGAGGAGAGGGATGATTGGAGACGGACAATGGAGGAGAGGAAGTGGTAACGATCTGGTATCCACGTGACACGACAATGTGCATCTTTAAGGCAACAATGTCACTGGGCTCTGATCAGTGACATTGAAACAAATGAAAACAAATTAAACGTGCTTCATTTATTTCCTGGATTTCCCATGCGCTCATAACATTTCTACATGTTCTAAGCTGCATGTGAGACCTGTGAACCAGGTGCAGTGGGGCTCATGTTGACCGCTTGAGAGCGGTGGACCTGTAGGGACAGAACTAAGCCCACTGGCCGAGTAGAATACATGTACGTGTCCGCAAAGAAAAGTGTGTGTTTTGTCTTGGGTACTCTACGTGTGCAACACCCGGTACCCGGCATGGGGAACAAACATGGTCAGAAGTCGAGGCTCGGACACGGCCTCCCCGTTACAGTACGACCTTGATTGGACCTTCAGGGTTTCTGCAGCAGACGGACGAAATGTCCAAAAGCTTAGAAAGAAATGAGCGTAGGAAGTAAAAGTGCTATCAGCCCACAGCTAAAAAGTCTTATCCGCCTCTCTTTATGTGGCTATTTTTAACTTCCCCCTTAATCCCTTCGCTCTTTGATGAGGAGGGTTTTTATCTTCTTCTTTTTCTAAGGTGACAGACAAAAGAAAACCACTTATTAGGAAAGTCCAACCTGATTACAACAGACGTTAGTCATATGCAGAAACGCCCGTGGAATCACACAAGTGCGTGTGCAGGTTTATAAATGCAGAAACACACTTGTACAGTTGCAGTCCATTTGGGGCCCGAGTGCATGAATACATGAATATCATTGTATTAATGCAGGGATATGGCTCTCTGTATTAGTATCCAAGTGTCAGGAGTTTATATTTATATATGCACTCAAACGTGTGTGTGTGTGTGTGTGTCCTAGATCAAGGCCACCAGAGTTAACACTAAGCTTGCTCCTGTCTGTCACAGAGGTTAATCATGGGCTTATAGAGCAAGTGCGGAAATGTTTGATTTTATATATAGAAGGAGACACACACTTTTACTAGTCTCACACACACACACACACACACACGCCCACACGGCCGCGTATTACATTATGGATTACAAGTTCTCTTGCTGTAGATAAGAGTGCGGCACAAGGCAAATAATGGACTCCCTTCTTTAATCTGTGTCGCGCAAAACCGTCATCTGTAGTCTGATCCCTGGAAGCTTACAGATGTAATTGGCCAACAATGACAGCGAGGACGTTGCTGCTCGACTTCTGCAGAAAACTTGCAGAACACCCATTTGCAGAGTTAGATGTTGTAGTCGGCGGAGGAGAGGCCGGCGGTGGCGTAGGAGTCAATCTAACAGACTCGGAGAACTAAAGGCAACCAGATAAAAGGAGTTCTGCGTGCTTAGATCTACACCAGTGACTCTACGCTGGTGCTCTGATTAAAGTCGAGCGAGCTGATCAGGAAGAACTCTGAGGGAACTCCTTGAGCCTGCTGTGAGGCAAAGTGACTGCAGCCGGGGTCTCTTGAGCCTAAAAAGAGTCGCGAGGCCAATGACGAGCCGGGAGTCTCGTTAGCCGTGCTAACAAAGTGGTGAGGATCACTGAGGGAAACCTTGACAACGACTGGATGGACGAGATTAGGTCTCAAGAAGATGGAAGACGGGATGAACTTGTTGTTCCCCTGGCTTTATATCGAGGGCCTCCAACAGCTCAGCTCTTCCACTCGTCCCAAACTTCAGTTCCTTACAAAGCGCTGGGCCTTTGAAGCACATGGCGGCTAAATGGTGGAATTATAATTTTATGGGGCCCAAAAATACTTTTTCCTTCCGTTGGGAAAGAGACCAGATGTCTTTTTCCCAACGTAAGGAAAAAGGTCATTCTCAGAGAATACCTTCCCAGTACGAACGCATTAAAAGCCCTTAATTAAATGATCCTAGAAGTTGTAAAATAGTTGCACTAATAGAAGAATCCAGATTCATCCACACGATCTATGGGCCCCCTAATGAGGAAGAGCCGGATATGTTTATCCAATTTCAATATTTCTCATTTTTGCATCATGCACCACTGAGTACCTTCCAACCCGAGGAGTGAACGGAGCGTTGCCTCTTTGTTCGTCTACGTGGCGCTGAGCTGACAAAGCAGCCGGAGCGAGGCGTCTGCAGTGGAGGCCGATGACGATGCGCCGCCATGATGAGGGAGGTTTCAATCAGCAGCCGGTCAGTGTGCTGGTGAGTGATGAGCACAGAGCTGCTGGTGTCAGGGTTCTTACGGTCATGGAAAACCTGGACAAGTCATGGAAGTTTAAAATGGTTATTTCCAGGCCTGGAAAAGTCCTTGAAAAAAAAAAGTGTTGTAAAAGTCATGTAAATGTGTTACATTCATGTGTTCATGATGTTCATTTACGCTGAGTTTGAAATAATTAATATGCTTTTAAAAGAAAGACGCTCAGAATATAAGCAGGCATACATACATGCATCTATATAAATGTTTATTCTTTTAATCAAACTATTGTCTCATTCATTTGTGTCATTTAAGGTTTACTGTATGCTTTGTATTCTCATTGTTAGTTTAAATACTACATTTACTCACTTTTTCATGTTTACACCCAGATTTCTCTAAATGTTTGGTCATGGAGTTTTGGTTTAAAGTCATGGAAAAGTCATGGAAATCCATTGGTCAGAATGTGTATGAACCCTGCGTTGTGGAGTCATCACTATAATGTCCCGTCATTCTGGTTATTCCTGCTCTTTTTAACGCTTTGTAAAGATGTTGAAAGTTATATTTCCTCTTGTGTGCTCGAGGATTTTTCAAATAGAAACCGCTAAAACAGAGAATGTAAACCCTAACTAGACTAAAAGTGATCGGCAGCACTCGGGTGTATTAATCAGAACAATCCACAGATGAGCAGGTGGCTATAGCCTCTATGTGTGCTCTGCATGGATGAAGCAAATGGAAGTGGAATGAAGCGAGGGGAAAAGAGGACGGAGACATTGAAGGCGGAGGAAAGACAGAGAGCAGCGGTGAGGGAGGAGCAGGTGGTTTCACCAGAATGAGATGTGGGTTGAGGATCAGAGTGTGATTTTAGGGATTCCAGAGTCGCTACCTTGACTTTTTTCTGTGTGTGCAGGTTTATTATAATTAAAATAACCGTCTCCCTCTTTCTATATTATTCTGGCTCGGCCTCATTTCCCTTTCTCTCCTCCTAATCTCGTTCTCTCTCTTCTTTACTGAGAATGAAAATGCTGTTCCAAGATAATTTGATGAACAATGAAATGTGTGTCCTGCCTCTGTTGTTTCTATCAAATATGTCCTATAATTTGAGGTTTTTAAACCCTGTTTGTCTCCTTTATCGAAGAAAAAAATCGTCTTAACATTAAATTCTTCCAAACTGCAATTCACTGACACTCCAAAATGGTATATATTTTTAAATATATAGATTGGTATTGCTATATTTTCAGTTGAACTGTGAAGAACCAACTAAAAAGTCTACATAGTCTGAGGTGAATACATTAAACCATGAGTTCAGCGCATCCTCATCCTTCCTCGGTGGTGATGACATCACTTCTGACCCGCTGGCGGTGAGAGGTGCTGTCCGTCAACAGAGAGCCCGCCCCCTTTGGCTTGTGCCTTTTGCATCCAACGTCATATTAATTTCACTGGTGTGGGAGGCAGATTAATCTCCATTCCTATTCATGCGCCATAAACCGATATTAATAAACTGGTTTAGGTGAGCCGATAGGTGGAGGAGAGCAGAGAGAATCCTTTCAATGAATCCTAGCGGGCTAACTTTCCACAATGTATAAAACGCATCTGTGTTTATTAGCCTCCCTCTCTCTAAAGCAGCGCTATAGTCCCAGATCATGCAGCGGTGCAGAAACAGCAGACAGTAACGGTCAGAGACAATCTCCTTGTTAATGTGTTGCTCTTCAAAGATGAAAGAGAAAACATGTATTTTTAGTTTGTGTTGTTGACTCCATTAAACCCAGCTGTGTGTTGACATTATAAACTAAGAGTAGCAGTGGTCACTGATGCTGGGACACAACATGTCATGCAACACTGTGTTCACAGCTTTACACGTCTTTTAATAAATACACTTATTATATTAATGAAACCCCTCTGTGATCTGTAGTCCTGGATCCAGACAGAGGTGTAAGCATCTGGCTCCAGGCTGCATGATTATATATATATAAATATATATGACGACTTTTGTCTTCGAGCAGGGAAGTTGGCAGGCCACTCAGCTGAGCTATTTCTTATGTATTCAGACAGGGAGGAGAGGAGGAAGGACAGATGTAAGAGTGCTGGGAGTTGAACCTCCGGGCCTCCGGGGTACGAGAGGCTGACCAGGAGGGAACCGACCTGTGAGCGTCTTCTCACTGCAGCTCCATGGGTCACTCAATCTGATCTGAGCCAGATGAATGAATGAATGGGCTGTCAATGTGGTCATGCACAGCTCTCTACTTTCCTGTCACTTTCTTCATTACTATTGTAAACAGATCAACACACACACACAAAAGAAAATACTTGTTTGCTGATCGCTGTACATCATATTGTGCATATTCTCCAGTAAAGTATATTTGTTAAAGCCCCCTGCAGAGCAGCAGCAGAACCTCCACTGTCCTCGAGTGAAACGTCTCAATTAGATTTTTATGGATTTGAGCTCTAAAATTCAAGATCTCCTTTGATTTATTTCAGTGTGTCTTAATGAAAGAACTCATCAACCTGCAAACCCAAGGACAGCTTTCTTTGCCACGCTCTGCTTCTGACTCTTTTCATTCACTGGTTTCCTCGACCATGTGAACAAAATGTTGCTCAACGAGTTTAAAAACATGAAACTGACTGTACAGAAATCCTACTCTAATATTACAAAACAGTGTTTTGTTATTAGTGGATCAAACGAACCGGCTCGCCCGCTTTCTGCTTCTCATAGTAACCGTAAAACCAGTTTGTGTAAATGTGCTATTTAGTGCTCTCAAAACATGACATCAAATAACCTCGACACTACACCTTTCATTTCCTCCCACCAGCAGACGGTTCTGAAGCTATGAAGCAGCAAGGAGGAGCGAGAAGGGAAGAGATGGAGGGGAAAGAGCTGGAGTGTGGGGGGAGAAATTCTCTCTCTTTTTGCTCTTCCTTCTCTCTTTCTGCTCTTCCTTCATCCCTTCCAGAAGAGGCACGCCTCCTCCTGCGTGTGCGGTATGTGTGTGTGTGAGGGAGAAGGGTTATGGTTACTTTCCATGTTGTGTGAGGAACACTGAACTAGCCGTGTTCATTTCATCCGCTTTCATAGAACTACTCAAGGAATCCCATCTTGTGTTTGAAACGCTACGAAAACATCGGACTGCGTTTGTTATGGTTTGTGTTCAGTAAATGAAAGGTGATGGCCTCCACACGGCTGAGCTGGAAGCTAACGGCGCTAACAGCTATAGCCGTGAAGAATTACCATAACATAAGATAATCCTTTATTGCAGGTTTACACAGCAGTAAACACAAGAGACACATAGTAAATAAAACAAGTAACATAAGCAGTAAAACTAATAAAAACACTAAATGAACCTCATGCTGTATTTAAGAAGACTTGAAACTAGAGTTTGAGACATAAACTCATGTTTACAATGTTTACTGAGGGAATACATCAAGAGAAGTAGTCATTTATATAGACTTCTATAGGAGAGAATGCACATGAACATATACTTCTATACAACCAGAGGAGTCGCCCCCTGGTGGTCAGGAGAGAGAAAGCAGCTTTAACACATGAAGCATATACTTCTATACAACCAGAGGAGTCGCCCCCTCGTGGTCAGTAGAGAGAATGCAGCTTTAACACATGAAACATATACTTCTATACAACCAGAGGAGTCGCCCCCTCGTGGTCAGTAGAGAGAATGCAGGTTTAACACATGAAGCATATACTTCTATACAACCAGAGGAGTCACCCCCTCGTGGTCAGTAGAGAGAATGCAGGTTTAAGTCACTTATACACTGGCTTCACTTTCAGAACAAACAGAGGGAGAGAGACTCCATTCTCTGCTCAGGTCGGCATTACTCCACTGTATCTTTACATTGCACATATTGTCTGCTGTTACATTGATGCTCTGACTTTTGAATAACACGTTAAGGTTTGAAGTGCTCTGGCTTTGTTGAATTAGGGTCACGATTAGGTTTACATTAAGGTATGAGAGGATACTGAAGGATATCTACTGTAATGTTCACTTATGTATACTTACTTATCCAAGAAAAGCCTAAACTGACTGACATTTGCCACCAAGCTTCCATCTGTCCTGCCGTTGCCTGCTGGAAGCTTCAGACCTCCATTGTTTATCAAAACCAATTTAAAAAGCAGCTTGAAGAAGCGCTGCTGCCTTCACCGGTATAATCTTTCATATTTCCACTAACATCACTTCACCAGACAATGGAACCAATGTAACAGAGCTGGGAACAGATCACTGTGTGTCCAGCTGGCCCGCACACACACACACACACACACACACACACACACACACACACACACACACACACACACACACACACTGTCTGAGTGCTCACCTTCTCTGCCACCACAACACACCAGTGTGCAGTTTGGAACAGATAATGCCATTAAACATGATAGTTTAATGGCATTATCTAGCATCGTTGATGATGTTTTGATAATGAAAATTATGGATTATATACATTAGTGCAGCAGTTTGTCTCTGCACGGACATTTTGATGGATTTAAAAAACAATGGGAGCCAATTACGTCACACTTGCAGTCGAACAACCAGATGAATCCATTTCTGCATAATGTTGGTGGGGGCAGGTGATGATTCACGATGAGAGTTTCATATTGTCATTTGATATATATATATATATATATATATATATATATATATATATATATATATATATATATATAAAATATTGATTGGAGACACTTTAGCATTTTTAATCTAATTTATGGGCAATATATTTACATTCAGTAATTGTCTCTCATAGCTTTTACTGGTACTGGCGGAGTCCGCCGCTCCACAGCTGGATTCAGATTGCCTGCCTAATAAAAAACATTGCAGGCGTGTGAACCTCACACCTTAACAGTACTCAACATTATCTTTTTTTAAGTACAACTATTCACTCATTAGTGAAACTATTAATACCGCAGAGTAAAAGTCCTGCATTCAAATAGTTACTTCAAGTGAAAAGTGAAAGGCATTATCAGCTCAACGAATATGATGCTGCATCGTTAATGAATAATAATGTATCATATTCGTAAATGATACTGTACAATGTAGCCAGTCTCTCTGTCAGGTACATACAGTGGACAATGGTTTCATCTTTAAAGTACACAGTAAGTAGTTTACAGTTGGATTGCATCAGTGCTTTTTTTGCGCTTTGTAAGATATTTCAGGGTACAATGGGCGAGAATACGCATAATATTATATATATATATATATATATATATATATATATATATATATATATATATATATAATATTATGAACCCAGACACCATGGAGTTTGATGTTCCCACGTATGTGGAGTTTACACAACAAGTATAAAGCAGAACTAGTGGTTATTTCCATGGTGGATGGAGGAAACGGTAACTGTTTTTACGGAGATAAGCCACGCCCCCTTTCAGGTGCGAGTAACATTCGCGACGCGTTTGGTGTGAACGCAACATGAAGATCTGCCCCCAGATTTCCCCGATGTTTCTGACCAGTAGCTTGGCTGTGATCCAACGACCTTCTGGCAGCCGCTGTGTGTGGAGCAGCTAATGAGGCGCCGGGTCCAGGTGAAGCTGTTGGTAGGCGCTGGCGCTCCGGGCTGTTCTGTCCGCCGCGCTTCGCCAAATTACTGGAACCATCAATGGCCAGCGAGGGACAGGAGCTAGAGGGAGAGAGAGAGAGACACACACAGACAGAGAGAGAGAGAGAGACAGACAGACAGAGAGAGAGAGAGAGAGAGTAATAAGGTGTTATCCCCTGACCTTGCAGAGTGGCACCAGGAGGCGAAGCAACATTGGTATTTAGGAACCACAGGGGCAGTCATTTACTTCTGTGTGTGTGTGTGTGTGTGTGTGTGTGTGTGTGTGTGTGTGTGTGTGTGTGTGTGTGTGTGTGTGTGTGTGTGTGTGTGTGTGTGTGTGGTCTGTTCACCCATCTGCTGTATCCACCCCCGGGGACAACAGCAGCAGTTCTGATTCTCGCAAACCCAAATATATACACACACACACACACACACACACACACACACACACACACACACACACACACACACACACACACACACACACACACACACATGGAGAGGGGAGGGAGACGATGGGTGCATAGAAAACAAATTCACAGATTGTGTTTATGATGAAACTGTGATAATGAAACGTCTTTGAAGGAGCAGTAAATAAAACATGCAGCGTGTTCCTGCAGGGCCGGTGTGACGTGTTTCATCTTAACTACATTCATTCATTCATTCATTTCACACCAACACGGTCTGAGAACACAGGCCGTGTTTCACATTTTCAACGCCATCTTGCGCGTCCGGCGTGACAGAGAGCAAAGAGAAGGCTTCCAGCACATTATTTGGGGAGCCGGGCCGTAGACATCTCCGATGTGGTCGTTCCACTGGGCGTGATATCTGCAGGCGGCGTGCAGGTGTGCATGTCTGCATGCACAGACACGCACAGCTGCACACCGGCATGCTGGCTGCGGCACCGCACGAGGGTGGTCATTTCCTAATGTCTGCCCTGTGCGGTACCGCAGCCAGCATGCCAGTTCAGAATGGTATCTTTGGCACGAGATGGAGGTTTTATGGGAAAGAGCAAAGGTAAAGTTCAGACTTTAAGAGAACCACAGGGACTAGAATCCACACAACTGTTACGGCTCGGTGGTGTGTATTTTTCTATTATATGTGACCAAGACCGGCTGGCCTACACTATATATATTTTTATTGCATTCCCTTTAATGCAAGATGTGGAGATTCATGTTTTAATGCATGTATTCTTTGATGTGACACATGTTTTAATCGGTTGTTTAAGCCAAGTTATATGTAGAGGTGCTTATCCAGGTCCAGGTCCTAGTTGACGGCCAAACGCCGTAGCCGTCATACCCAGTGGGAATCGGGGGGTTCCCGCCGACACTCTCTGGCCCAGGGGTGGGCAAACTTTTTGGCTCAGGGGCCACATTGAATTAAAAAATTTGACAGACGGGCCGGGCCAGTATCAGATGGATGGAGAGTGTTTGACAAAGGGGGCGTGGCTTATCGCCGTCGGGTCTCTCCGTGAAAAAGAGCTGTCTTTTCCGGTATCGATTATGGAATAAATAACCACTAGTTTTGCTTTATACTTGTTGTGGAAGTCCCAAACATGTCGGAACATGAAACACCCTTGTGTTTGGGTTCATTATATTATCCGTAGCCGCACACAGCTCGGTGAATTTCTCCGACTCCTCCAGGAACTGCGCTGGTCTTATCTCCGTAAAACGGATACCGATTCTGCCATCCACCTTGGAAATAACCACCAGTTCTGCTTTATACTTGTTGTGTAAACTCCACATACGTCGGAACATCAAACTCCATGGTGTCTGGGTTCATAATATTATCCGTAGTCCCACAACAGCGTCTGAATGACAGCCGCTGCACACACGAAAAGCCTAAAAGAGCGCTGTGCAATAAATAAGCATGAAGAAACATCAACGCTGGTCTGTTGTGGTCATCGTGCTTCGGGAAACTGAACTTGGGAACGGAGAAGCGCTACAGCGGTCTTTACTATAACTTATAATTATTTAAAATAAAAAACTTTTTTTTAATATATTTTTTTAATAACTTTTTTTTAATATATTTTTTTAATGTTATAATAATTATAATACTCGGCGGGCCGTATATTAATACTCGGCGGGCCGTATCCGGCCCGCGGGCCGTAGTTTGCCCACCTCTGCTCTGGCCCGTAACCGCTTCATGCGCTGACCGGCTGTGAGACGCACCGCTTCCCCTCATTGAAATGGCTGGAGGCCACTTTACAGGTCAAGCTCTCATTGGGTCTACTGCCAGTTCAACGTGCCGGGGTCACCTCCACAGGGAGGCGTTGGGGGGCCATCAAGTCAGATGACCTTTCAAAGCGAAGAGGCAACAGTTTCACCCCAAGTCCTCTGAGTTTGAGCACAAACACCTGGCAAATTATACTTTTTTTATTTGCTTGTATCCATAATCTCGTCCCTACGCCAAGCTCATGACCATGTGAGGGTTGGAACGTGGATCAACTGGTAAATCTAGATCTTTACATCAGCTCCCTCTTCAACATGACATGTTTTATACGTTGCCTGCATTACTGCTGATGCCACACCAGCCGGCCCCATTAACTTGACTAACAACTAACTCCCGACCCAAAGGGGGCAACCCATCTTTTTTGAGTCAAGGTACCGTGTCCTCAGACTTGGAGGTGGTGAGTCTCATCCCAGCAGCTTGTTGAAGATCAGAGGTCAATGAAGCCAACGGAAGTCACTGGAAAAAAGCAGAAATGTAATCCTGAATTCACCAAACAGGACGCTCTCCACTCGTTGGTTGCACCTGATTCTGTCCATGAAAGTAATGAGGACAAAGGACAGCCTTACCAGAGTCCATCACCCACTGAGAACTTTGGATGAATTCAATCACAGTTATAAAAGGACTGGATGGCTTCTGGCAAAGGACCCATATTCTCGTACCCGATATTCTCACAGCACCTCCTCCATATACCCTGTGGGACGTGGTCCTACGTCTTCTCAGAGTCCCCAAAACTGCCATGACCTCTCCAGAGTCCTCATAGCAATGAGGTCTCCACTGTGTGACAGCCAGACCTGATCCTGCTGCTTACTGTGTTCTTTGATTAATATCTGACACGCTCTACGACTGAAGTGCAGCTTCTGTCTCAATTTTGGGTGTGATGAAATGCAATAGTTTGTCACTTTTCTATTAGATTTCATTCTCCTGAGTACCTGTCATACAGGTGTGCGGTGTCCTACGAGTTTATTTTGCTGCAACTATATTGAAGAACTGAAGTACAGAGGACAGCATTCTGGACCAAGAGAAGATCACTATACGGCTGATTCCAAACAGGACACTGTGAATTCTAGCGAAGAACCCTTTACTGTAAGTTTCTCATTTAAAGGGGATTACTAAAACCCCAAAACACGTCCACTGTCTGGTGCAACCCAAACACAAAGCAGCTTGCTGAAGTGGCTGACTGGCTCGATGAAACGCACACTAGCAGACAGAATGAAGATGTGTGTTCAGTGGCACGGTCCACCTCTAAACGCCCAGGGAATGTATATGTCAACTGTGATAAATACTTAAAATACTGCAAGTGAAGCGCTATGAATCTATGAGATAGGCACACACAAACACACACACATATATATATATATATATATATACACACACATGCACACAGAGATAAACAAGAGAAAATACATGTTTAATTCATAGCTTTAACTGAGTGGGACTTATCTGGTGTGTGGGGGCGGTGGAGATAACACGGACACACACCCATAAGACCCGTACACAGACAACAAGCTCAAAGAGATGCTCAAATGCAAGTTAACACACAAGCACACACACAAACACAAAGATATCGGAGTGCAGCCAAACACACAGAATAGAAGACGAGGTCTTTCCGTCCTCGGAGAGCGGGGATAAGACAGCTTAGAGACAAAGAGTAATGTAAGATAATGATTTAACTGGCTTTCACTGCAGGGGGAATAGATTTGATTAGCACTATCAAAATGCCACGGTTTCCAATCTGACACAGATAAAGATATGAGCCAACAAAGCGGTTAGGCCTATTTGTGGGCATCAGAGACGTAGGCCTATAGGCAACCTCTGGTGCTGGCAAGCAAAGCCAATGCGGAAGTAGTGTCTTAAACCTGCATTCTCTCTCCTGACCACCAGGGGGTGACTCCTCTGGTTGTATAGAAGTCTATATGAAAGACTCTACTTCTCTCTTGATTTATTCCCTCAGTAAACATTGTAAACATGAGTTTATGTCTCAATCTCTAGTTTCAAGTCTTCTTCAATACAGCATGATGTTCATTTACTAAATTATGGTCATTTAGAGTCAAACAGACCATAAAGCAGCGGATGCTTTAGGGCGGGGCTACAAGGTGATTGACAGGTCGCTACAATAACCTTAGACGTTCTTTAAGGTCTCTCTACCATGACGTCATCCCTCTGCCGTCCAAATATGGTCACTTTCGTTCACTGGTTGCAAAAAACAAGATGGCGACGGCCAAAACGCCCAACCAATGGGTGACCTCCCGACGCCTATGTTCACTTCTTATATACAGTCTATGGCTGCTGCCCATTTACCCTCTGGGCCAAGTAGACACCACTGTATTGACATATTAACTTTATTATTGTTGCTGGGATTCATTCAAAGCTACCGTCGACCTCAGCGGTCATTCTTTCAGTGACTGAGCAGATAAAGAAATCGCTTTTTCCCTCTTTAACTTCTTTCTTGATTTATTTGTGTGTGAATGAACACAACTTAGCTGTTTTGTTTTTTGTGTTTTATTCATGTCTATTTACTCACCAATTACAGTAGCTTTGTTTTCTTCAAACTGGTGAAACTGCATGACCGTTTTGCTCTTAATTAGTTCATTAGCGTGGCGCCACAGTGTGTTTGTGCTGGAGCCGCTTGCCTTAACCCTTGTGATGCGTAACAGGATGTGTAGACACTTTCAGTGCTTACCCTCCTTATGAGGACCGTGTGGGACAGCGAGCGAGTACAGTTATGTCCTACTGTGACCTGTATTACACATACTGTGCAATATAAATATACAGTATGTGGGTTCTCTTATAACAATATTCTGCCATCATTTGCATAGTGTGGGCCTCATCAGCACATCATGATATTATTACCTAATGCAGCAAATCAATTCCACTTCTACCAAAAAGAACCGTGTATTTGCAGGAGCTCTTCTTATCTTCATTTATGAATCACTTCCCAAAACAAAATTCACAAACACCTTACAAATGGATGTTTTTTTTAAATGCTCAGAGCTACCAAGCAAGGTGAGAAATATAAGAGTGAGGGAAAGACGGTCAAACGCACTAAGAGCTCTTTGCTTCAGACCAAGACCAAGTTTCTTTTTATTTCTTTTTCGGGGCACGGTCCTTGGGAACGTATTCCAACCCGGGAATATCCAGTTCATCACCGCTAAACCTCGAGCTCCGACATGAGCTTTACGAAATGACAAGCTGAGAATCCTCAGGCTGAGAGAACCAATGAGCGAGGCCGTGGGAAGAGGCTGGAGAGAGCGGCATGCTGGGAGAGGACCTGCTAGAAACAATAATAACATCAATAAATAAAGGAGTTTCACTTCATCGCTATCTTCATATTCTGATGGTATTTTCATGTCAGTAAGTTTGCTCATAGTGAATCTTAGGTTCCAGATTTTCAGTCCGGTCAGAAATTACATTTATTTCTCAAAAGAACACGGCAAAGCAAAAGCTCATTTTAGATTTCTTCATGAATCCTTTAAAAAAGCAAAACCTAGCGGATCAGAACCAACAGCTGATGCACCAGAGCGGTGGAAGGTGGACTGTTGCACGCAACGTTTGTAAGTTATTAATAACCTGTGATATGTTCTAAGCCCAGCCGACCCAGTCCGGGTTGTGGGTCGACACGTCAGCCTGTACTCTGTGAAGGAAGTGATTCACATGATGATTATTCTTTTCATAGACAAGCATGTTCATCAAAAGAGGTGCAACTTGTTTTCTCGGGGCCATAATCCATGTATCATGAGAAAGCATGTGCAACTAATGCAGATTCTACAGCACTTATCGTGTATGGAGATGATCTTCATGTGGGTGGCAGGTAACCATGGAGGCAGAAAGCATGAAATGGCATTAAAAGCACATTTTACACATTAATATCCTGGTGTCAGGGTGGCGACGTAGACCTTTTTTATTTTGTATCTCTCTCTCTCTCGATAACTTAATGTGTTCATAACAGTCTGCCGTTGGGTCACTCACTGAAAGAATGTGGAGCTAAATGCTAAACTACCTGAAAAACAAAGTTTGATCCATCCAAAAAAAAACAAAAAAAAAAACACGAAATAACCTCATCAGTCATCTGAACATTTTCCTTCAGCTCCTTCAAGAAAATCATTGGCTCAGTGGTTCAAGAGTCCCAGTTAATTCCACTGCTCCCCTGCTGGGAGGTGACCATTAATGGAAATAATTCCCAGTGGAAATGCTCATAAATCCCAGTGTTCACACACAGCCTCACAGGGTATGAAGGAGCGTTACGATCACAGGAGGGGTCTGTTAGTGTCGGGTAGTCTCAACGCTATGAGTCGCGTGTGTGTGTGTGTGTGTGTGTGTGTGTGTGTGTGTGTGTGTGTGTGTGTGTGTGTTTGCATCACACCATGCTCACATCAGAGATAATACTTCCTTCACCTGCATCACCTCTAGCAGCAGTGAGATGCCTGCCTGGGTTTCCCCGTTGATTTAAGTTTTGGGCCAAGTGCCAAAGCTGCAGACTGAGGATAAAAACACTCATCAGCAACTTTACTGCTAGGAGAAGAAGCAAAGAAGAGACATAAGCCATTGCTGCTGCGCTGTTGGCAGAACGTGGACGCTGTTAGCGAGCAAAGACACTTTAAACAATGCTGAGTCACGTAAGGTCATTAGAACGTAACAGAAACATAAGCAGATTTAACAGCTCATTAAACGGAACGGCCTTCTTCACATTGTTGTTGCTCTCCTTCATAAAAGACAAACACTCATTTCAATATTGAATCTCAATTTATTTGAAGAGGTGTCACTTTACGGTTATGAAGTACTTTTGGGTTTTCTTTCATTTGTGTTATCGCTTTAATTATCGGTCAACATGAGCGGACCTACCTGCAGCTTTCTAGCTTTCTACCTGGAACTTTCGACCTGAGCGTAACATGAGAAGATTGATTCCGACATCCAATCTGTCAGAGCATGGAGCTGGACTGAGGAAGCGGTTAGCCTAGCTTAAATGTCTTAAAGACGGGAGCCAACGCCTCTGCAGCTCACTGATTGACACGTTTTGCATGGTTTGTTTATTCTATACATAATTAGAAATGTAAAGAAGGACCACTTAAGATTACCTGTTGGACTTTTTAATTTTTTAAATATATGAATTTGCGTCTTTAGCGCAGAGCTTTAACTCTAGCTTTTTTCTTCTTTTTTTTAAGCAGGCTAGCTGTTTCCAGTCTTTACGCTAAGCTAAGCTCAACACATTTTCACTTACGCAGCGCTGCACATTTTGTTGAAGTGGGGTTGTGTATTTCTTAGCAGACAGAAGTTACCGCACGGATGCAAAGCAATACTGCTGAGGACGTGGCGGCAGCTGAACTTCAGCCGCTATCTGAGCGCTCTTCTTAGCCACAAGACTCCGTTAGCTAAACACTAATGAATGGAGTGGCTTCACCGCGTAGGTGAGCCAGAAACAAACGGCTCCTTTATCGTTCGCTGCGTTCGGGGACCACATGCAATTTCAGCACGGGTAATGAACTTTTAATTTAGGTAATATCCATAATGACTATTTCACAGTTTAGCTACTAAAAAAGGATACTAGATAATATCCATAATGACTAATTAACAGTTTAACGTATGTTTACACAGCAAACATGTTGGTTGGCCTCATGTAAAAGCATGGGTGTATCCATACCTTTAATCGCTGCATCACCTGCAGGTGTGCCTCCGGTCAGACCAGCTTAATGGACACTCAAACAGACGCATGTTATTACTGACAGCTGCCGATGAGAGGCCGCCCACGGCCCGCGTGGTGAGTGTGCTTTGCTTCAGGGCACTCGGGCAGCCGTGTGCAGGGTCAGGGTGACGCGCTGGTTTTCCTGTCTGACATTTGAGTCTAATTACTTTTCAAAAAACTAATTAGTAGCCATGCGCTGAATGAGCGTGCATGCTCTATATTTAGATGTACTGTCGCTCTCTCTTTGTTTTCTCTCGCGCGCTCGTGGATTTGACACCACTGCCCTCCTGTGGCCGCCGCGCGGAACTGCGGCCCGGGAGAAGCGGCGGCCGTTTGAGCCGAGAACGAGAGCGGCTCGCGTCCCGGAGAAAGGCTCGCGTCCCGGGGAGCTTGTATGCGGCTGCAGGCACAGAGCCGCCGGATCATCCCCGTTCAGCAGCAGCTCCGCTCGCTCTGTTCATTCAAATGGAAGACGAGGCGCTCGCTCTCAATTTGGTTCGCTATCTTTTTCCTCTCCTTCTTTTGTGCAACGCTGTCATCCCCCCCTTGAATCATCCAGCCTCCCCCTGGTTTCTCCCTCACTCTCTGAGAAAGGGTTGCCAATACACCCCTCTATGCCGGCTTATTGGACTGGACCGGTATTGTTTGATCAAAGGCCTCTAAGGGGTTAATGTGATGAAACGCTTTCAGGGACCTCTCAGTATGAAAAATCATTTGTTTCCACAACTGCAGACAGATAGCTGGAGAGAGAGAGAGAGAGAGTAGGCAGACCAAGAGGCAGAGACGACGATAGAGAGGACAGAAGAGGGAAGGGGAGGGTGTAAGGAGAGATGGAGGAAAGGAGGGAGGAGAAGAGAGGGGAATATGGTTCATTGAGAGTCAGGATGGAGACCGTAAGGGGTGAAAAGAAGGAGACGAAAAACAGGAAAGGAGGAGGAAGGGGAGGATAAGATACAGAAAGAGTGAAAGGGGTGAATAATGAGAGAGAGGGGAGGAAGAGGGGATAGCAATCAGAGAGGCGAAGACAGGAAAGAAAAGATAGAGCAGTTACCAGCAGCAGAGAGGAGAACATCATCAATACTGTGGCTGTAGTCGAGGTGCTAGTTGTGCTATAAGTGTAGGGTTCATGGCCAACAAGGGTGAATTAATTTAAAAAACAAAACAGAGACCCGACCCCAGAATAATGAGTTCCAGTCCCACAGGAGTCGACCCCGACAGACCAGAGACCTCACAGTCCTCGTGATGGAGGTCAGAGTCAGAGTCACTCCACAAACAGTCAGTTCACGTGCTTGAGGAACAAATTCATAAAGATGATTTAAATTCTGAAGCCAAGGCGACAGACGGCTGGAGGACAATGTTCATATCCGTGAAGCTTTTCGGTGGACGTCGATGAGTCCTGAGTCCTTCCTGGTCCGCCCACATTTCTAAAACCGTCATACGACACATGCAGAAGCTGATGAACATTTCAATACCCAGCATGCCTGAATCGGACACTGTTTTGGCATAAAATAAGTAATATTTCCATTTTTGAACCGAACGACACAGAATATCCTTCCTAACATGCCAATGCTTTGTTGGATTTTGTTGCAGATTCCAATTCTTTAGGTCCTAATCTTCCCAAAAAGGTGTGTTATTAGTATGTGGGCTGTTGTTAAGGCCCTGAACCATACAGTTTGAACAACCCGGGGACCGTTCCAGGAGGCATTTTTGGGGAATCTTGCTCATATCATGCTGGATGCAAAAGAAATCTGAAAAAAAAATCATATAAAATAACACAGGTATTAGAACTCATTTGGGGTTCATACGACTAGTTGAACACGGGGAACAAGAGGAACAGCAGGCTTTAAACTGCAGGAGGTGTGGCAGAGGCACGGATGTGACTGATAAATAAATCTATGTTGACTCCTCGTTTCACACAATATTAGTGCGCCGTATGAGAACAGCCTGCGTTAGTAGATGCTCAGTCACGCTGACATACATTCAGGACGGTTCTGTTCATAAGCAGGTGAGACCTTTAACATGAACATAATCGATGCTCTGAATGTCTGTGTAATGGTGTCTGTTCCTCTCTGTTTGGGTTTCTCGGCGACCGAAACACCCTGTGAAACTGTTAAATGTCCATATCCACATCCAGACCGGTCAATGCCGCAGTAGCATGCTGTCAATCACCCTGTAGGCCCGCCCTAAAGCATCCCCTGCTTTATGGTCTGTTTGACTCTAAATGACCATAATTTACTAAATGAACATCATGCTGTATTGAAGAAGACTTGAAACTAGAGATTGAGACATAAACTCATGTTTACAATGTTTACTGAGGGAATACATCAAGAGAGAAGTAGAGTCATTTATATACTGTAGACTTCTATACAACCAGAGGAGTCGCCCCCTGGTGGTCAGGAGAGAGAATGCAGCTTTAACACATGAAGCATAGACTTCTATACAACTAAATAAAAAGCATTTGCAAAGAATCCTCTAGACTTTGGATTCTTGCCTTTGTTCCGCTCTTTGGTTGACTTATCAAATTTAAGTACGTATCTATGTGAGGTTGCCTGCACACACAGAATGGATTGTTGCTTCACGTTGATGTTCAGTGCACTTTTTCCAGGACCGACTCTGTGATCGTCCCCAAGCGACACCTTGCCATCTCTCTTCCTGCTCATCGCCAAGCAACAGTGCACAAAGTAGGGAATCCTGTCAGATCCTGTCGTGTCTTTTTGACTACATTTCACCACGCTGCAGAACGCACACACGCTAACTTTAAAGTGTCTTGCAACCGTATCGTTGTAGATGTCCGGGTGCCTGACGCCGGGGGCCCAAAGAGACTTTTGCCCGTGGATTTATACTGGGAAAGACACGTCTGTAACTCAAACGTTTTAAAGGGGAATCAATCAGTAGGGACGCGTGAATTGATTTTAATTAAAGTCCAGAGTTATTTTCCTTCATCCGTTCATGAGAACTAGATTGAGGTGAAACTGAGGGTTGGAGGAGGGGTGAGAGAGAAACACTAGTGCTCATGCTCTGTGGGCCCGTGAAGCGGAGGATGCAGGGACTTTCATCTGAATCTAGACTTCATATGATGCGGTGGTGGCGCTTATTGCAACGTCTATACAGCTTTTCTAATGCAATCATCTTAAATGTGTATACAAAATGAATGAAAAAGCAGTGTAGTCTTTGTTACCTTGGTTTGAGAAACATCTTGTTTTGTCTCATAGTAAGAACAAGCCAATTCAACTCAGAGAGTCACCAGATTCACCGTTACATCCATAAAACATTTCTTTATTTCAGTCTATGCCCCAAGTCCATCCTGCAGGACCCATAATACACACACACACAGAGCAGCCATAGCTCTAAACAGTGGGAAGATCTGACTCAGACAGAGAGGCCCCATGTATTTATCTGTATAATTACCAGTGTCTCTTCATCTCCGTCTGTCCTCTCTGTGTCTCCTTTCATTGCCTCCTATCACGCAAGCCTCCTCTCTTTCCTCCCCTATTTCCTCCCCTCTTTCCTCCTGTCTTTCCTCCTCTCCTGCCCGTCTCCAGTCTGGACTTTTCATCCTTTTCATCCCTCTGTTCCCTCTGATTCCCCCTTTCATTCTTTCTCATTGTCGCAGGCTGCAATCAGACAGTCTGTCTGTCTGTCTGTCTGTCTCTCTCTCTCTCTCTGTCTCTGTGTGTCTTTTCTTTTTTTCTCATCATCTCCAAAGTCTCTCTGTCTTCCTTTGTTCTTCTCTGTTATCTCACAGGTTTCCTGCCAGCTAGCTGTCTGTACAATGAGATCGGTATAGAATCGAACCCACTCCGCTGAAACCAGTATGAACTAGTTCCCAGCTGAAACCAGTATTAACTAGTTCCCAGCTGAAACCAGTATGAATTAGTTCCCAGCTGAAACCAGTATGAATTAGTTCCCAGCTGAAACCAGTATTAACTAGTTCCCAGCTGAAACCAGTATGAATTAGTTCCCAGCTGAAACCAGTATGAACTCGTTCCCAGCTGAAACCAGTATGAACTAGTTCCCAGCTGAAACCAGTATGAATTAGTTCCCAGCTGAAACCAGTATGAATTAGTTCCCAGCTGAAACCAGTATTAACTAGTTCCCAGCTGAAACCAGTATGAATTAGTTCCCAGCTGAAACCAGTATGAACTCGTTCCCAGCTGAAACCAGTATTAACTAGTTCCCAGCTGAAACCAGTATGAATTAGTTCCCAGCTGAAACCAGTATGAACTCGTTCCCAGCTGAAACCAGTATGAACTAGCTCCCAGCGGAGCCGGCTGGACTCTAACCCCCAGGCTGTTGGGATGGTGAAGGACTGCGTTGGACTTTTAAGTTGGGGTGTGATTTCCTGCTGGAGGCAAAGAGAAACACACAGAGCAGCCATAGCTCTAAACAGTGGGAAGATCTGACTCAAACAGAGAGGCCCCATGTATTTATCTGTATAATTACCAGTGTCTCTTCATCTCCGTCTGTCCTCTCTGTCTCCTTTTATCGCCTCCTATCACGCGAGCCTCCCCTCTTTCCTCCCCTCTTTCCTCCTCGTCTCCAGTCTGGACTTTTCATCCTTTTCATCCCTCTGTTCCCTCTCTGATTCCCGTAAAATATACCATAAATGTCGGGTTACAAGCCACTCCTACCTCCGGTCAGTGTCCCCGCTGTAGCAAGCTAGTAGCTAGCTCCCCGCTGCTGCTGCTACTGCCCGCGTCCCCTCTGCCCAAGTCGGGTGTCGAGCCGGGCCTGGTCCCGCCGGGCCTGGTCCCGCTACCTTCGGTGGTTTTCGGGGAGCTAGCGGAGCGCTAGCGGAAGTTAGTGGAGAGCTAGCGGAAGTTAGCGGGGAAGTAACGGAGCGCTAGCAGGAGCCCTAGCTGGCTACAGCGGGGAGCTAACGGGGACACTGACCGAAGGTAGTAGCGGCTCGTAACTCGAGTTTTACGGTAAGTTAAAGTGACAACAAAGTGTTGATTTTATGAAGATTATTGTTATCCAGTTGTGTGCAGCCAGCGAGGTATGTTGTTTATGTTAATGATTTGTCACACATATTTAGGTACAAACAGTTTATTGTGTAACGTGAACGCCAACTTGTTTTGTGTGTTGAAATGTCTTTAAACAGTTGGACGGTGAATCCATCAGTACCAGAAGAACAAGGTGTCGTGTGTTTCCTGTTTCGACCACGCTGCCAACGTGAGAACGGACTTGGAAATGGAAATGTGAATTTGCAGGCTGCACATTATCATGTATGAAATGTACGGACTCATGGAGAACATACATAGCGTAATACCAATGTGTTTTTGTTGTATTGGTCACAGTGCAACTTTATGAGTCAGTTCAATTTACTGCAGCCGTCCCATTGTAATGTAGCACTTAAGGAAACACATCCTAACAACACACTGGGTAATGGAATGGTTAGGTCAAGGGTCAGAACATTCCCAGTACGAGACGCACCATGTGCACTCTGAAGTCATGAGGTTATGATCCTCTAGCAGCCATCAGCACCATGTGCATTCAGAGTGCATCATTTCAACTCTGTGTGGAATACATTACATCCTCCTGGTTCCTTGAGTTGTCAGGCCTCAACTAGGGAGTCAGTCCAGCAGGGACATTTTGACAGGATTACCTTACATGCAAAAGCTTTGTACACTGACCCATAATGCACTTTGAGACGAGGGAAGGGAAAGAAGAAGATGGATTTACTGAGAAGCCTCTGCAGTGGAGGAACATTGTTGCCTCTGTCGAGTTCACTCTCCATGTACGTTCAGCTGGGGGAGTTTTTGAGAACGCTGCCAGACCGTTTTCCATCAAGCGTTCTTTTTTTTACTAAACTTGTGAATTTCGATTAACTCATTGATGCCTTCGGGAAATCCAGTTTGCCAGATAGCTGCTTTATCAGCCACTTAGCATATTAGCTGGCCGGCTGCGCTCGACTCTGATCCGGGACGTTGGAAGTCTGTTCAATGCTGATTAAGAATATTTGTGTTATGACTCTGCACGGCGAATCGTTTGCCCCCAATATGGCAGGTCGGGACGAGAAACACTCACCTGGTATGTCATAGAGGACCCTCGTGTCGTTCAGCTCTTGTCCAATTAGGAGACTGAATGTGCAACGACTCGTACTGTCACTTACCTGATCTCAGGCCTCTTATTCAAGAGAGAACGCACGGCTTACAGGGGTCTGTCGGGGTGGGGTGAACAATGAAAGCTCATGAATATGCTGTGAACGTACGCTTTGACTGACAAGTACATCTCAAATCAAACGTGCGGTCTAGAAACACGGCAGTAATGACCGCTCAGCACTGAAGACGGACACAAATCAGAAAGCCTATTCCTGCATGAGCACATGTGGTGTGTGTAGTGGCTGATTGAGCTTTTAAGGCAATCTGGAGAACGTCTCTCGCCTCAGTGTTGCACTTACTGATGGATTGTGCTCTGGGTTCCCAGGTCTCAGGCTTCTCTTTCCCGTATTCCTTCAAATTGCAGCTTTTACCAATGCGAGCATATCTCAATAATCTAAAGCCATTATCAACATCATCTGCCAGTTTTTCCATGATTTGTTTTGTGCCCCTCATGAAGCCCGTTTATGCAACTGACTTAAATAAATGCAGGCGCCTGAGTCAGTGAACAACTGAACAACATTTTGGCCATCACCATCTTTTGTCTGCAACCAGAAACCATATTAGGACTGTGGAGGAGGAGACCTGCCAATCACCTTGTAGCCCCGCCCTAAAGCGTCCCCTGCTTTATAGTCTGTCTGACTCTAAATGACCATAATTTACTAAATGAACATCATGCTGTATTGAAGAAGACTTGAAACTAGAGATTGAGACATACACTCATGTTTAGAATGTTTACTGAGGGAATAAATCAAGAGAGAAGTAGAGTCTTTTTCTCATAGACTTAACATCTGACTTCTTTTTGCAACCGGAGGGGTCGCCCCCTGATGGCCAATAGGGAGAATGCAAGTGTAAGGCATTGGCTTCACTTTTCAGAATGTTTACAATGTTTACTGAGGGAATAAATCAAGAGAGAAGTAGAGTCATTTATATAGACTTCTATACAACCAGAGGAGTCACCCCCTGGTGGTCAGGAGAGAGAATGCAGCTTTAACACATGAAGCATATACTTCTATACAACCAGAGGAGTCGCCCCCTGGTGGTCAGGAGAGAGAATGCAGCTTTAACACATGAAGCATAGACTTCTATACAACCAGAGGAGTCGCCCCCTGGTGGTCAGGAGAGAGAATGCAGCTTTAACACATGAAGCATATACTTCTATACAACCAGAGGAGTCGCCCCCTGGTGGTCAGGAGAGAGAATGCAGCTTTAACACATGAAGCATATACTTCTATACAACCAGAGGAGTCGCCCCCTGGTGGTCAGGAGAGAGAATGCAGCTTTAACACATGAAGCATATACTTCTATACAACCAGAGGAGTGGAGTGGATCACGACTTCCGCTGCAGCCGGTGACCATTAAACCTCTGATTGTAAAACATGACAGTTTATAGCTGGTATCCTCACAGAATTAGTCAGCTGCATAAACAAAGCACAGAGAAGTGCATATTACAACACAGACAGAATACATTAGTGTGGCTCCATTCAGCTCTGCAGCTTCACCATCACAGAGACAGTTCTGTCATTAATGCAGAAAAGCGTAATGCCTCATTTGCATTTATGCTTCAGTGAGTTCACCAAACACAAAAAGAGCTTTGTTGTGTGATGTTGATAAGGGACTGACCATTCCACAGGTCAATAACTGTGAAATGTAATTTGGTTGACATATTTTATTCAATCAAATGCTAATGTTTTGCTACAAATTTACATTGTCCTTATTCAGCGATACAAGATAGCGTTTAGAAAATGGCCGCTGCCAACAGATACCCTAATACTGTAGTAATGCATTATAAACATTGCTTTTTAGATTTTAGATTTGCTTATATTACCTCTCTGTAACATGTAATAGTATTTAATCATGATGGGTAAATGCAGTTTTATTCATTCAACCTTCCTCATTCCTTTCATCATCATCCATTAACTTAACTACTATTTGCCTCAAAGATGCCTTTTAAGTAGAGTTATATATATATATATATATATATATATATATATATATATATATATATATATATATATTACTTTCTGAT
>JBAMJR010000025.1:2377500-2427500 GCA_038501785.1 Myoxocephalus aenaeus
GAGTTAGTTGTTTTAGAGCTTTTGATCATATCGCATGCTCTTCATCCCCAAATGGAGGTGGTTATCATTCAGGGGAGGAATCATGGTTATGGTTGAAAGACACCACATCAGCTGTTGTGACAGGAGGAAGAACCACAAACTGTCCTCTGCACATCCAAACATCTGCCTGACCTCCTGGAGACTTTCAGCAGATGTTTATCACGGGGATCAAAACATTTTACAGTTCATTTAAAGTTATTGATACTACGTCCAGCACTTCTTTCCACCATAGCCTTTCAATGTCTTTGCATTCAGTCTCCGGCCTTTTATTGGTAGTGTTGGAGTCTGGATGCAGAATCCCCCGTCTACCGCTCTCTGTTCTCTCTCTTTGCACTAAATCTCTCATTACATTTATCTCAACGCGCTGCTTGCTTTGGCGATAAGCCCGACATGAGAGGCGTGTTCTCGTCTCACCTTCGCGATCACTTTTACTTGCAGCGCTTTAATCGCAGAAAGACGTTCGTTCTCATGCAATCTTCGCGAGATTATTACTTAATCCACCCTTCTGCCGCTGCTTCACATCAGCTTCATGTTCTCACAGCGGAGCGGTGTTTAATGAGGAGAGCGCTGAGCAGAGGGCCGCAGCCCTCCAGCTTCAGCTTCACTGTGATCGGATGTTTTGTGGGGAAACTCCCGGCAGCAGGAAATCAGATCGCAGTTGTTTTGTCTTTATTTTATATTTTTTTTTAACTTTTCTGCAAACAAGTGGCTCTCCTGTGGTATTTCTGGAGCTGCTCAGCGAATGTTTCACATCAACCAGAAGTGAAATAAGATAAGATAAGATAATCCTTTATTAGTCCCGCAGTGGGGAAATTACAGGATTACAGCAGCCTTGCTCACAAGTGAATAAAAAAGAATAATACAATAGAAACAAGTAATATAAATAAATATAAATGAGCAGTAAAACAGTAGAGAAATATCAATATACAGACTGAATAGAAAAGTACTTAAACGTATTGCACGTAAATACACGTAATATACGTAATAATATTGCACCAGGTGAATGATAAAGTGACCAAATTCAGTTCAAGTGTTCAGTTGTCAGAGTGGTCTACTGGGAGCTCAGCTGGTTGTGCAGCCTGACCGCAGCGGGAAGAAAAGACTTGCGATCTTCAGGCGAACAACTTAAACACGGCCATTCCTGCTGTGCACGCTGCACGCTGCACGCTGCGTTGTGTGCCTTGTGTTTCATTGAAGCGCTGCAGCGACAGAACGTTGCAGGAGGGAGCGGGCACCATTTGGTCATTGCCACAGCACATTGCTCTCCGGTGCGTTCTGTGTCCGCCGTTGAATTCAAATCCTCACAGCAAATATCACAGATGTATTTAGACACCGATTTGGCCGAAGGAAAACGAAAGTGAAGCGCCAAGACCACATTAAGAAGTCCCTCCACAGCTGCCATCTCGCACTAATTTTAATTAGAGCTGCAACTAATGTGCATTCTGTTATACAAGAGTGTGTGTGTGTGCGTGCGTGTGTGTGCGTGCGTGCGTGTGTGCGTGTGTGTGTGTGTGTGCATGTGTCTGCAGTGATTATCATAATTGGACATTAAGTAAAAGAAATGTTAAAAAAATAGAGCAACGACGCAGATGTTTTCCACAGTATAATGACCCCCCCTGCTACCCATTTACGACAATCACAGGAGGATCCATGCGCACACACACACACACACACACACACACTAATGCAGCGAAACGTACACACTCGCAGTCACATCGCTCCCTAAATGAAATGTCCCATTATCCATCTCCTCGTGTTTAATTCTGTCTGATTGCGGCATGTCAAATAAGCAAACACATGCATACAGAAACACAACCGCATGCCCACGGAAACGCAGACATTACGTTCACTCACAAGTCTGCGCCCACACACACACACCTACGTGATTCACACAGCTCACGCAGCGCCTGCTGGAGTGCTCGGTGTAATGAACTCATTGCATAAAGTGCTTGATGATGTTAAAGGAAATCAGATGAGGGCGTCCCTGTTGTGCAACTGAGAAGATGACAGTAAATATGATTGGACATACGCAGCTGTTCTTATGTGCATCTGCTACATTTTGTGAGCGTGTCCTCTCGTTAGAGGCACCGCTTAGAGGCAGACGGAGCTCTTTTCCAGACTTGGTTGTATTATATTTACTTGGTTGCATATATATTTACTTCACTGGTTACCGGTGGTCGCCCGCATCCGCTTCAAAACATTGGTACTTGCGTACCGTGCTGCGAACAGATCGGCTCCAGTCTACATCCTGGACATGGTAACACCGTACACCCCAGCTCGTTCACTCCGCTCGGCTTCAGCCAATCAGCTTGTAGCTGCGTCACTGCGAGCTAAACACTACAAAGTCAGACTGTTTGCTGTCCTGGCTCCTCAATGGTGGAACGAGCTCCCCATTGACATCAGGACAGCAGGAAGTCTCTACATCTTCCGTCACAAACTAAAAACACGTCTTTTTCGACTACACCTTGAATAAGGAAGGTAGCATCATAGTAGCAGTTTAGTAGCTCTTAAATGTCTCTTACTGATAGCACTTTGTAGTTTATCTTTCTTGAAGAAATTGTACTTTCTTGATTCTTGTTGTTCTGAGTTTGTCCTCATGGCTGAATGAGTCTCTTTGGATAAAAGTGTTGGCTAAATTGGTTTTGTGTCAAAAGGTCCAAACTGGAGCGCGAGCAGTGCGGCTGATTCCAAGTATTTCTATACGGTGGTGGTGCACAGGCAGACAAACAGACAGTTGTTGTGTCTTTTACTGCTCGTGGAGTTTTCTTCAGCTCTTAACGCTGCTATTTGGCAGGACCAGCCCGGTGTCACAGGAACGAGGATGAACAGCACGACATGTCCAGACTAGGGCTGCAACTAACGATTATTTTAATAATCGATTAATCAGTTGATTATTTTTTCGATTAATCGATGAATCGGATAAAAAAACAAAAAGGCATTCATTTCCAACCCTTTATTCAAAAACAGAAGTGACAGTGCAAAACCTCTTCAGAAAGCACAAACAGGTTGCTTCAACATCCCTGAGCTGTTAATTAAAAAAGATTAATAAAAATGGACTAACACAAAAAACATTTTACATCTGTAAAGCATACATGTGTATGTTTTTGTGTTAGCTCAAATACGAGCCCTTTTTACTGTAATTAATCTCCTTGGAGCAGAGGCTGCATTTAGCATGCCCTGCTTTATCAATATGTATGAAACACTGGGACAATCGGACGCTGTACTGCTCGTCTCACGCCTGTTTTCACCTGCACCTTCCTTAAACTCTTTCATTCACATCATCTGATCAATATCTGGGCCTCTTATGACCACGACGCCAAACTATGTGATTTGCTTCATTCTACTTTGAGTTAAAAAAAAAAAAAAAACTGCAGCCAGATCCTCCGGTGTGCCGGTTTAACGTTAACGGGTGACTGGTGAACTGAACCAGACCGGGGGGTTACGGCATGTTTCATCACGTTACGTTTTTTTTTACAAGCAAGACTGAACTGTAACGGAACATAAAGTAACTTTAACGACAATACACAACCCAAACACATTAGCTAACGCGATAGCGAGCTGACTAGCTTCCATTAAAAACAAGTTTGAGGGAAATGAGACGCTGGAGACATCTTAACGCTGATTGGCCAAGACTCGAGACGTCAAAGATCTTCTATTTCTAAGCGTGTGTCAGTGTCTCACTCCAATCTCAGAAACGCTGGCCGGTCAGTTGCTCTGCTCCGCTCTTTTTTTTCTCCGCGACTTATTGCCCGGCATAATAATCGCGCGACACAACGAATCGATAATGAAATTCGTTGCCAACACTTTTGATAATCGATTTTTATCGATTTTATCGATTCGTTGTTGCAGCCCTAGTCCAGCGCACTGAGATCTGTGGACGCTGGTAAGAATCTGCTAAAGGTGTGTTCAGAATCTGTGTGTGTATAATCAGATGTATGAACGTGGAGAAAGATCTGGACATGTGGTAAATAAGTCAAATAATTGCACATTACTTTTGCTACACTTGCTGCAAATGATACAGACACTCGAGTTGAGCATCGGCAATGAAGTCAATACGAGCTCCACGCTCGGGCGAGAGGCGGAGCTACACCGTGGAGACGCTGACTTAAATCCAGCTACTTGGAGGAAAACATTAAGACTTTTAAGCCAACAATATCTATGTACACATTTACAGATTAATATTTGCATTTACAAATCTCAACACAGACGTGGGAGATTGTTTGACACATTTACAAACCTGATGGAGATACCTTAACACACCTCTCCACACGCATCTGCAAATACTTTTGCTACAATAATAATATGTTCTTACTGCTTGATGCACGCTAAATGACTTGTGTCCTTCATACTCCATTTGGGGAGACACCAGTTAAAGATGATTCTGAAGTTTATTCCTGAAGTATGATGACTTGTTTCTGTGTGTCTAGTCTTTTTCTCTTTTATGTATTTATTTTGGGGGCTTTGCAGCACAGCAACTAAAACAATGAGACAATATCACACTGGTAATTAAACACAGGAGCTCAGGAGTCTGCTGTCAGCTGCAGTGGAAGCGGGTTTGTTGACTCCCAACACGTTCGCTCGGTCTCATCCTCTTTGCTCCGACTAGAACGGCTAAGAACACCAGAGCCACGCAGCATTCATCTCGCACACTTGCACTTTAAAGAAATACGTAAATGATTTCAGCGCTGCTCGCCTCCGTGATTACGAGAGCAAATCTTGTGGAAAGGTGAGGAAATGTTTTTGTTGCGAGTGCCATTTGCACCCGCGTTCATTCATGGTGAATAAATGGTTCTGCTCGGGCTGTTTTGTTTGGCGGAGAGGTGGCTCAGTGCTCATCTCTCCTTTAGACTGAAAATGATATTCATGCAGAATCTGAGCCAGGAGAGATGTGGCTTTGTGTCAGTGTGAAGCTGTGTGAAGACAGCATGGTCACCCGCCGCTTGAGGAGATGAAAGGACGTGCTGCTCGTGTAACACAGTCATTCAGCCTTTCAAGAACACTTTTTCTTTTTTGGGGTAAAGCCATTCATGTGAAAATGAAATTATCACCAGATATAATCGGAGATGAAAATACTAGTTCCTAAATAAGGGTTGCTTGCTACAGAGAGAAAGCTGCACAAGGTTCATCTCCAGACCGTAGCATTACTCGTAGGTCTGTAGGATTCATCTTCTGGGGACCATGAGTGGCTGTACAAGAATTCATGGAGGGTCGCTAACTAAAGCATCACTTTCTGCATCATGAAGGATTTCTCTCCTACAGCCTTCTACTGTCAAAACCGTATCCTTTTAGTTTGATAGTTATTTCAGTGGTTATACGGAAACAAACAATTCAAATGATTAGGAATTAAAATATTTTATTTTATTGGCATTTCCTAATTTTAAATATGAATTAAGAACTGCTTCGAGCTAGGAAGTATTCTATACTGCTGTGCAAACATCTCCTTCAGACAACTGTACTTTTTTCTCGCCCAAAACTGCATTTGACAAGATAACATGTGGATTACAGATCGACGGTGGTCCGTTACGCCTCTACTCCACAGTAGAATGGCTCCCATCCACTCGGCATAAGTGGGACTGAAGTGTTTAATGGTCATGTGAACAAAGAAGAATCATGACCATCTCAGCCACCAGCTAACAACCCATCTGTGGACTCACAGCAGATTTGAAGAAGTGCTTTCCACCATTATCATCAAAGCACATGGTGGCATTTCAGAGCTCTAAACACATGTAGAATTTATAGCAAAGTGCAATAAACGCTGTTCTGGTGGGTTTATGCTGTCACATTCCTCGTCATGAAACGAGTATATGCTTTTTCCTTTCATTTGTATTCGACTATTGTGCCTCTCTCACACACACACTTTCCTTTTAGCCTTTCACACTCGTTCTCTGGCTTGTTTCTGTCCCCCTCTCCACCTTTCTTTTGATTTTCTCTGCAGTAAGCTTCGTCAATTCCTTATAATGAGGGTAGAGTTTCCATGGCGACCAGTGGACCCAGGTACGATTGATCGCCAAGGATCCGAAGACATCAGCTCCACTGTTTGTTTGCACAGTCCGTCTTTCAAGTCTAGTTATGTCGAGTGTATTTATAGAGAGCAACAGTCTGCTCACCGGACAGCGGAAGACCCGCAGCAAATCAAAGTCAGGATAATTAATCACAGATATTAAACAAAGACAAGAGATCGGGCTCATTGCTCTGCCTCCCTTCTGGATCCTGACCACCAGAGCTGACCCCTAACCCGCCCAACATCTCTGAAGAGAGATCAGAGGAGAATTGCAGCTTCGTCATCCTGTGGGCAGAGAGCAGAGAGCCTTGTGGGAAGAAAGAAAGTCAGTGATGTACCAAAACACAAAGCGCTGCTTTCTAGCAGGTGTGTGTGTGTGTGTGTGTGTGTGTGTGTGTGTGTGTGTGTGTGTGTGTGTGTGTGTGTGTGTGTGTGTGTGTGTGTGTGTGTGTGTGTGTGGAGCTCATGCCAGGGGAACAGGGTGATGTTTAGCGTCGGTCATGGAGGAGAGAGAATGCTCATTAGCACCAAGCTACCAGAGGGTCAGCGGGTTTATTTTTACTGAATCACTTTCGCTTTCCCTCACAATAACTATGGCATCCTCCCAGACCCACAGGAACGGGTTAGTGTTGGTCCAGTTACAACACACTGCTGGTTCGGGGAAGATGCGGTCAGTACGACAGACTAGCACCAATCAGCAGCAGCCATTCCAGCAGCACGGCTGTAGGGATGACAGCTTTAGTCGGTCTACCACTTTGACACGGACTAAAATATCTCAACAACTGTGTATATAATAATACATTCCCATCAGCCTCAGTTTTACTTTGTGTTAAAAGTATGCTGTTTGAGAGATTGGGAGCCTTTCTATTGCCTCTCAACGGCTCTCAACATGGCTAACGGTACCCACAGCGCTAACGGTGCAGGCCAAGGCAAACTTGCTGAAAGAGCTAACAGTGTTTTTATTGTTTATTGTTGGTCTGGACGGCGCCATCCGCTGATAGGGCGGTATGAGCCCAAAGCAGAGCGGCAGCTAATCAGCTAACCGGTGAGGCACAATCAGCTAACCGGTGAGGCACAATCAGCTAACCGGTGGGGCACAATCAGCTAACCGGTGAGGCACAATCAGCTAACCGGTGAGGCATAATCAGCTAACCGGTGAGGCACAATCAGCTAACCGGTGAGGCACAATCAGCTAACCGGTGGGGCACAATCAGCTAACCGGTAAGGTATAATCAGCTAACCGGTGGGGCACGTCAACAAAGCAAGGAAAAGCTCAGATAACAACACTTGAGAGGGAGAGAGACTTCCTCCTCTGCTCAGGTAGACATCACTCCTCTATATCGTTGCATAGCAAATTGCTGCTATATTAAAGATCTTTAAATGGTAATTAGCATAAATAAGCATCCCATACCTGCTGAACACCAGCATGTTGTCATTGTGAGCATGTTAGCATTTAGCTCAAATAGGGTGACCAGACGTCCTCTTTTTCCCGGACATGTCCTCTTTTCGAGACCTAAAAAAAGCGTCCGGCAGGGATTCCAAAAACGTCCGGGATTTTGCTACGTCCGGGAAAATAGTTATTACCCCCTTACAAGTTTTGGAAATGGTATCTCCCTCACGTTCCACCTTCTTGCGCAAGCTCTGACTGTAGAGAGAACTGTCATTGGGCGACCGATCTCAACGTAAATGTAAGTTCACGGCATGCTACACACTAGTGCTTTTTTTTTCTTTTTACTTTTGATGAGAGCTGTGAGGCTTCCACTGGGCATAATTAATTAAAACATTTTGCGTGCAAAAGAATGAGGCCTTACAATTCCTTATGAACATTGTCTAAAGTGGAGGTCTAATCAGGGAGCATAAGTGAAAACACTTGGATTTGGAGTGCCGCTGTGAACACGGGGAGTTATTTGGGGATTTAACTTTTCCTCACAGGAGTTGACTCACCAGGAAATGTCTGTCTATTGTCTCAATGCAGACGCGCCTGCAGCTGGTATCGGTCTGAATGTTTTTTCTAACTCAATACGCTTCCCCTCATCCACTGTGACAGCTACAAGCCAACAGAAGAATACGTGCAATCACTTGACACGGGAAGCACGGTACAGTAGCTGGGATGTGCCAATCCAGAGGAGGTAAAGAAACACTGCTTTCCTGGAGTGATGACCGCCATCAAAGCTGGAAAATAGGACAGCGGTGCCTCTTTGCCGGCGCGTGGGTTTACATTGAAAATAATAGGGGCGGCTGTTTTGACACGCATCAAATGACACACAGCTTGTGTCGAAAAAGTAGGTTTTCCTTGGCAGTGAGTCTGATTTGTTGAGCTTGAGTCTTAGTTTTGTTTGCTGGAAACAAGTTTGAGAACTAGATTTTCCCTCTGCCAGTTGCCAAATTAAACTCCAGCAGACCGAATGTGTTTCTTGGTGTAGAAGGCTGTCCTCCCTGGCTGTTGATGGACTTGTAGCTATGTTACACACCATCTGTGCTCCAATTATCAAATGGCTTGCTTAAGCACCCATGTGGAGTGTTGATACCCTGAAGCCAAGTTTTTTTTTTTTTTTTTGCTTTTTGCTTTACTAATTGAGATGTCAGTTGGTTTTGGTTTGGCTCCATCACTGAGGTGGTTATTGATTTTTCCTTTTTTTTCAACACTCCTGCCAAGTCAGTGCACTAACACCACACTTTATTAAATGAACAATTATTTGATTGTTTTTTGGAAGCCTAGAGAGAGGGATGGAATTTAAAAACAGCGATGGCAAAGGTCTTATTTGTTTGGGGTTCAGGGGAACGGATTAAGGTCGAGGAATCAAATCTTTTGGGAGCTGCTGGCCCTTCAGCGAGGCACCAAAAGAAGAAGCCGAACATTTCCCCTTGGGGATTAATAAAGTATTTATTCTTCTTTGAACAGCTTGAGAATGGCCTCAACATCTTTCTAATATTTTCGGTAAACATCTGTGTACTAGTTTCTTCGGCCTCCGTGCCCTCATCCTGCCTCCATCATCTTCCTCGTCTTGCCGCCTCTGTTTTCCTGTTTTGTTCTCGCTCGCTCACTTACGTAGTGAGGAGAAAGAGAGCGAGTATGATCAGGGATTTTCTGCTCGGTGGCATCTTATTGGAAATCAAACAGTTGTTATTAAGATGCAGATAATGGCTTCAAATGTTAATCTAGCCCAGGCTCTCTCTCTCTCGCTCTCTCTCATTCACGCACAATCTCAAGCAGGAAAGAAAAGCAATGATTTAAAATATGTAAATGTTGATTGTGAGCGCTGTTAAGTAAATAGCTTTGCATAAAAGAAATGTGTTATTTCTGTCCTACTTCCATTCCTCATACCCCAATTTCATTATCCCTAATTCTTCGCTAAAACATCCCAATGGGGAAACCTTGGTTTCTGAAAAGTGAAGCCAATGCCTTACACTTGCATTCTCCCTACTGGCCATCAGGGGGCGACCCCTCCGGTTGCAAAAAGAAGTCAGATGTTATAGAAGTCTATGAGAAAAAGACTCTACTTCTCTCTTGATGTATTCCCTCAGTAAACATTGTAAACATGAGTTTATGTCTCAATCTCTAGTTTCAAGTCTTCTTCAATACAGCATGATGTTCATTTAGTACATTATGGTCATTTAGAGTCAAACAGACCATAATGCAGGGGACGCTTTAGGGGCGGGACTACAAGGAGATTGACAGGTCTCTACTGCTACTAGAGAAGTAAATAGCGTCTCTATGTCACTCAATTCAAATATAATCACTTCCGTTCACCGGCTGCAAAAGAAACAACGGCCAAAACACAGAGCTGGAGGCTTCATAGTGGCAGTATGTTATAACCTTGTCTTATGTATAACTCCACAAGTATTACTGTAAACTCCTTCTGGGCGCTAGTGTATGAACAGATAATCAATGAAACACAGTTAAAAACATATAAATGCTTATAAATACTTCTGTATCCCCCCAGTGAGAATTGCCTTTGGTTCTCCAAGCCCTCTTCAAGGATCCGTGGCGAGTCTAATAAACAGATTTGTCTCCAGTAGGAGACAAATCTGTTTACACTTTGACGTGGAAACAATCTGTTTACACTCTGACGTCATCACCTCTGGCGATGACTTCAGAGTGTGAGGGAGCGGTGTGCCCGTCCACTCCAGCTGGTGTGGTACATGGGGTTTGGGCGCTTACACTTATGCCGTGTTCACACCAAAAGCGTTGCGAAATATTCGCGCGTCCAGATTACATGTTAAGTCAATGCACAGGCGCGTTAGGTTGCGAAAAAGCGAATTTTTCGCCGGGCGGCGCGATAGAGGCGAAATGCCGTTGCGAATATTCGCAAATCCGCTTTTTCGCCTTTTCGCTGGCGTTGAAATAATTCATCTCCAGCGAATAATTCGCCGACGCGGAGTTGCGAAAGCCAATCAGAGTTGAGAAGCTCCGCCCGGCATCACCGCCGTTCTGCCGTCACTGAATCAAACTGCTGGTCCGCTGAAGGAGCGCTGTAAGCGGCTTCATTCAGACACTCGTCCCAGAGGAGTCGGAGCTGTGTGCGACTACGGATAATATTATGAACCCAGACACGACTACGGATAATATTATGAACCCAGACACGACTACGGATAATATCATGAACCCAGACACGGGGGCGTTTGATGTTCCGACGTGTGTGGGACTTTCTCAACAAGTATAAAGCAGAACTAGTGGTTATTTCAATGGTCAATGGCGGAAATAGTAAATGTTTTCATTGACATGGAGATAAGCCCCGCCCCCTTTCCCCAGCAATGGTTGCGAAAAACTAATTAACCACTAGAGCGAGTTTTTTGCCGGGCGGCGCGATATAGGCGAAGTGGCGTTACGAATATTCGCAACTGTTTTGGTGTGAACACGGCATTAGACAATCCCATCATTTAGTCCTGTGATCAGCAACGCTTCTTTCAGGTCCAGGACGATTCGGCTGGGTACATCCAAACACACGTGGGTACACTCACTCTGTGTGTGCGTGTGTGTGTGTGTGTGTGTGTGTGTGTGTGTGTGTGTGTGTGTGTGTGTGTGTGTGTGTGTGTGTGTGTGTGTGTGTGGTGTGCTGGCACACTCCACTGAGCAAACAGCATACACAGCAGTTTGTCCGTGTGCCTTGGGGACAAACCAAATCAGAAACAGAGGCTGGGTGCCTGATTTGGTGATGGAATTTCACAAGTGAGTGTCATCTGGCCTACGCTCCTCTACGTGAAGGTGTTAGCGACAGTGCAATGTCATGCCCAGTCCTCATTGCATCATCTCCCCAGGTCCAGGTTTGTGTCTCACTCTGCTGGGACTCGAGTGAGACCAATCACGGGTTAGTCACGCTTGTTGCTCCACTCTTATGATGGCGACTTTAATAATCAAAAGTTTGCATCACAGACTGACATCCTTCCCTGTAATTATGTATGAAACACAATCTGTTCTCTAACCTTGAGGGAAACACCGTGGACATGCACAGAGATTATAGAAAATAACTGGTGTAGCTGGATAAGTGACTCACAGTCGGGGCCCTTCCACACACACCTTGTTTGGTCCAAACTTTCAGACTTTTCAGTTTGATCCGAACCCTTTAAGTTTGGGGAAACACCCCCTTGACCCGGGCTGGGGCAGAAAAGAGGTGGTCTCAAATCTAATTTAACCAGTCTGGTTTGTTTCTAGTGAGAAAGTATTGTTTGGATGATACAGACTTTCAGACCAAGAAAGGACATTATCAGGTCGATCTGATCTACTGGATGCGATCACGTCAATGGGAAGCGCTTCATTACAATGGAGAGGACTGTATACAGCCTGGCACACAGGAAAAACAGCTGGTGTGAAGATATGCATGTGAACATCGAACTTATTGGATCAAATTGTATACAGTGCCCCTTACTTCAGACTTCCAGGTGTGAAAAGGCCCTTTATGAATTGCAGAGGCTGTGATATCCTGGATCCAACATTTCCCAGGATGCTCCTCAATATCCTCTCTTGTCAGACCTTCCCTGTCAGATAAACAGCCACATCTTTCAAACTGCACTGTGTGGATGTGTATCTACATCTGATGACACTGATGAGTTGGCATTGAACAATGGAAAGTGTTGAACATATGGTGTTCAGGTCCTGGTGTGGCAGCACGTCCACAAAGACGTTATATTGCGCCAGGCCGTGGAGACAAAACCGAACAACCACAGAATAAACTGAACATCTGAACTTTAGAAATGTGTTTTTTCTTTTCTTTTCCTGTCAAGAAGAACATGTAGCTCTACACTCTCATTTCCAATTCTAGGGGCCAAATAGCCTGCTGCTCTGCTGCCTCCTAAGAGACAAGCTTTACATTAATAAGAAAAAGCTTATTACACTCACAGGATTTAGCATTTACCTTCATGGGAAATGTGTTGTGCCAACGGGATTATTACAGTTAGCTGTGTTTGGTTGTTCCAAGAGCTCAAACATTCGCTCTCCTCTCCCTGCTTAAGCTGCAACAATTGAATTCACAAAAGAGCGCGCACACACACACACACACACACACACACACAACACACACACACACACACACACACACACACACACACACACACACACACACACACACACACGTGTAGGATATGCTAAATAATGAATGGGGTTTGATATTGTCGCAGAGGTACAAAGGACATTTCCTCTGACCTGAGTCTCTGCTGTGTCAGCACTGTTCTTGTGAGTGTGTGTACAGTACCCGACTATAAAATAAGGCCTGAGAAGTATTTTTAGATATACTTCATGTTGTGTTTTGGATATTATTTTTCATGTTTTATATATATATATATATATTTATTTAATTATTGAAATGGTTACACCAATCTCTATTGGTGTAACCATTTCAATAATTAAATAATTACGTTTAGTCCACCCTTGTTTGCTCACCCATCCTCCTCTGTTGCTCTCCCTCAGGTTTCTTCCCCTTTTTTTTTCCCTGTGAAAGGGTTTTTACTATCTTTATTTGGGGAGTTTTTCCTGATCCGATGTGAGGTCCCGGGACAGGGATGTTATGCGTACAGATTGTAAAGCCCGCCGAGGCAAACTTGTATTTGTGATGTTGGGCTGTATAAAATAAACTGAATTGAATTGAATTGAATAAAAAAAAATCTTAAAAACACCCTTTAATATTAAAGCTACTCGTAGCTGTGAGCGGGTCCTCGCTTCCGGCACGTTTGGGGTAGCCGGCGGGTCGCCGACTTGCCCCGGAAGGAAGCCGGCCAAACCCATGCATTGCCTCAACAAGTGCAGGGAACAGCAATTAATTTTTTACAGTTATTTCCTGGCTGCGCAGTAGAGCTACTTACCTTTCAGCGTCACTGGCTTCCGTCAGGGTGCCAAGTTACACGGGCGAAATGCATGCTGGGAAAGACTGTCTCAGCGTTGGGCGGCGAACAGCTGTTTGTGTGGCGTGTCTTTCGGTCTGTCTCTTCCTGTTTTGTTTTGTTCGCGAGCGCTACCCAGAATGCAATTGGGCGCTGTCATTTTTATTTAAATCCGATGCTGTTTGGCTGATTTCCTTTGGCCAGTAGGTGGCGCTACGACAATGTGAACATATACTGTGCATCATGTTTCTGTACGTGAAGAGTACACCAGGTGATTTAACTTGCATGTCAATCGGATGCAGTTTGGTAGATTTAGTTTGGCCAGTAGGTGGCGCTACGACAATGTGAACATGTACTGTGCATCATGTTTCTGTGCGTGAACAGTACACCAGGTGATTTAACTTGTATGTCAATCGGATGCAGTTTGGTAGATTTAGTTTGGCCAGTAGGTGGCGCTAGTAGGTTACTATGAATATATAAGTATCTTATATTTAAGCAATAAGGTACCATGTGATTTAGTGTTCAGGCTGGTTGAAAGTAGGGTGGAGGATGACACACACACACACACACACACACACACACACACACACACACACACTGTCTCTATGTGAAGTATAGAGCAGATCATGTAAATGACATGTAAATCAGATGCTGTTTGGTAGATTTAGTTTGGCCAGTAGGTGGCGCTATGACAATCTGAACATTGGGCATGTACACGTCCTCAGGCATGGACCAGCATCATGTATGAGGAGAATTGGGCTAATGGCATCATGTACATGTACTCAAGCCAAGACCAGCAGCCTGTATATAGGAGTTACAACAGGGTTCTCTCATATAGCGATTAGCACAAAGTAGTCGCATCTTTGGGTCCCCTTAACGTCGCGGCCGATGGATGAAAACGTGTTGAGCGCACAAGCCATACTCCTGAGGGTCTTTCTGTCACTTTAGAATAGACTAGAAGTGGATGACTTAAAAATTGTAGGAGGAGTAGTATTTGGCGTAAATGCAAATATCGGCTAAAAATTAGCATAAACTGGGCGAAAATGCAAAATGTGCCGAATTACTGTAGCGCCCCCTAGTGTTTAAATGGGACGACTGATTTATTGCAAGTTAGGGGATGCGATGTGCACATATACCCCAAGTTTGGAGTCTTTTCTCCCAATAGTTTTAATGTTATGAGTGTTTAAAAACAAGACACGCCCCTAAGAGGTTAATTGGTCGATATCTCCTCAACGCAATGAGATATCAAAGAAATTCCAATGCAGTATTGATGATCCAGCTCTAGTGATGATAACTACCAAGTTTGGTATGAAAGAAATTAAGCGTTTAGGAATTATTAAGAAAAATGTGTTTTTCACTAAATTCAAAATGGCGGAAAATATTTGTAGGCGGACTTTATGGGTCTGAGAGGCTTTTTTGTAGAGCAGGTGGAGACGGACATGTGTGAATTTTTTCAAGTAAAAAAAAAAATCTGGGCGAGGGGCGTCGCCGGTGCAACTTGAAGGGGGCGCTAGAGAGTCATTTTTTGGAACTTTTTCCCCCGGCTTTGATACATCTCTATTTTCACCAGGCCTGACAAGAGTTCCAAATTTGGTGAGTTTTTGGATATGATAAGTCCCCCAAAAAGCAGTCCAAATGGGAAAAATAAGAATCATGAATTAAAGCTACTCGTAGCTGTGAGCGGGTCCTCGCTTCCGGCACGTTTGGGGTAGCCGGCGGGTCGCCGACTTGCCCCGGAAGGAAACCGGCCAAACCCATGCATTGTCTCAACAAGAGCAGGGAAAACGCTTTCATGTGTACGCCAAAAAACTTGCAAGACACTGCAGGGAATCGAACCCCATCCCAGGAAACCAGGAGTACCATTACCAGTGTCTTTTGCTTTTTTTAGACTACATGAAGGTAAAGCAAAACCTGCATTAGCATGAGCATTTATATTAAAGAATTAATGATTGGCCTTTATTTAATGTAATAAATTTGGATGATGGTTATGAATGAAGTTTAAAATTACCCTAAATGACCAATGTTTTCAAAAGAATTAATTTATACATGCTCTGGTAATGCAGGAAAAGAAACCCTACGGGTATGAAACATACAGGAACTTGTACAGACAACATGCATGATATATACACACACACACACACACAATACACAATGTGAACATTTAAATAAATATATAATATACACAATGTGAACATTTAAATAAATATATAATATACACAAGTTGACTCTATAAATATATAATATACACAAGTTGACTCTATAAATATATAATATACACAAGTTGACTCTATAAATATATAATATACACAAGTTGACTCTATAAATATATAATATACACAAGTTGACGCTATAAATATATAAGTTACACAATTTGATGCTATAAATATATAAGTTACAATTTGATGCTATAAATATATAAGTTACACAATTTGACGCTATAAATATATAAAAAATGACGATAAATATATATACCAAACAGATGCTCAAACTACCTACATCATCGGGATGTTTAAATGCATTATGTACAGTTTTGACACTCCATGTTGCAGGATATGATGCTATGAACCCTTTCTCCATCTCCGATTTGAAAAAGCTGTATTTGGCATAAATTTATTCGACCAATTCGAAACTACATACTATCCCCTCATGATCACTAAAATATGTGGGAAATACTTTGGCTTCTACTTTATACTGTGTTGTTTTAACATATACATGGTCAATGAGCGTGCCATTCTCTGTTGTGGGTTGTGTCACATATTGAACATACCCTTTGTCTTCCATGAATTTGGAGATCGTTGATGATTTTGAAATGTCATCATTGAAATCACCCATGACAGCAATCGTGTCACTTAGTGGATTTAGGCAAACAAGTAATTTCCCTAAATGTTCTTTGAAGAAAGACATAGGATATGATGGTGGTCTGTAAAGTACTGCTATCGCCATGCTGTGAGTCAAAGACATGTACACTAAACATTCTAAATTGACATCTGGTACTTTGAAACGGTAGTATGTCAAATTGTCTGCACTATACATGCCAACACCACCATGTTGTTGGTCTTTCAAAGCAACCAACGCTGGGTTGTTGCTGCTGTATGATAAACTTCGGGGCGAAGTTTCAAATGTGTAACCGTCGATGTTTACAGAGTCTAATGAGGAGGTAGGAGATAGCCAGGTTTCTGTAACAGCAATACAGTTAACCTGCAATTGCTGTGTACATTTAATTAAATCTTTAACATGACGTGTCAAACTTTGTACATTCATCAAAAACACAGTAAAACTGCGTGTGCCAACTTGTTGCCATCTAGTTTCCCTGAGAAAATGCGGCATGCACTGAATTGCTTGCTGAATGTTGTCTTTACAGTAGATGGCCTTATTGGAAAAGTCACGAATAACTAATCCTTCTAAACTCGTGACACGACTTAACGCTACATAGGCCTGCCCTGCAGCAAAGATTTTCTTAAGCGAGACCACAGCTTTATCAACTGTGATTCCTTGTACTTTATGGATCGTACAAGCCCAAGCCAGTTTAAGGGGAAATTGGCGTCGCAATCCACCTTTGTTGGTGACCCTATCCTCTTCTGGAAAGATAGGCGTAGAGGTCGGAAAATTGCTTAAGGCATGACCAGATTGTTTCCGCCTCTGCGTGCCCACTTTATCATCATCAAATTGAACGTACACAGTTTTCGGAAATGTATGATTTTCTGAAATAACTATGTGCGTTACTTTGCCACAGACACCGTTAACAAGGCCATCCATCACATCCACATTTTTAAGCAACATTACACGCGCATTTTCCCCCAGAAATAGTTTTTCAGCTAAACACGTGTTGTGCACTCTGCCATGATGTCGAGCTTTTAACTCTAGTTTTCCTGTCATCCTATTTCGTGCAAAATCCTGAGCATCTATTTGTAAATGATCGGGACATTTTAGTATTAACTGCTCCAAATTATGAGTATTAACTTGAGCATTTGTGGGAAAAATGTGCAAGGATGAATTGTCTTCACCAGTTTCACATTTCTTCAACAAATCAAAGTCACCTGCCATCAATGGTGTTCCCTTTGAATGTGTTCTCAATCTATTTAATAACTCTGCAAATACAGAGTTTTTCTGCCGAACAATTTCTGTTAACTCTGCAATGCTGAATAGGTTGCACCACAGGTTGAAGCCTACATCTTCAACATACAATGGCTTCCCTTTTACTGGTGGTAACTGGAAAAAATCTCCAACAGCAATTACACTGACATTACCGAATGGGGAAAAGTCCCCACATTGTTTGATCTGCCGTAATCTGCCATGAATATACGCCATCAGTCTGTGATCAACCATGGATATTTCATCAATTATTAAAATTTGCAGATGACTGTATTGGGCTCGTAAACTATTAATCTTTTCCTCACCTAAAGGTGTGTATGGTAATTTGGTGTCTATACCAATGCCTAATGTTGTATGAATGGTTGAGGCATGTAAATTGTATGCTGCGATGCCAGTAGGAGCAGTTAACAATATACAAATTTGGTCAGGGTTCTCACACATTGTTGACAGTAACCTTGTCGCTTCATATTGAAGGGCTCGAATTAAATGACTCTTTCCTGTACCTGCACCACCTGTAATAAAAACATGAAATGGCTCTGGATTTTTCCCTCCGATTTTGTCCAGGCACCATTGTCGGATCTGATTAAATATAGACATTTGTTTCTCGTTCAGGGACCGAATTAAGTCCAGCCCTTCACTTCTGCAAATGTTGTTGGTCTTCTCTAACTGTGCTACTTGTTGATGGCTAACTGCAAGGTCAGGAATAGCTTCCACGTGCTCGTCATTTACCGTTTCATTTTGTTTGCGCTCTTGTTCACTTTCTAACCGCTCCAGCTCTTGTTCTGGGCAGAGCTCACACCACGCATCATCCAAAACGGCATTGTCATCAACAGACTCTCGAACACTATCCAATTCATCTGCGTCAACTTCAAACAAAGCTCTATTGCTGTCAACTACAGATTGCACTGACCGTCTTGATCCATCATTAAATCTAACATGACCAGTCATGTAAAAGTCTTCAAATGTTGGACAAGGCGTTGGTTTCAACTGCACATCTGCACGATACGGCATGAACAACTGCAAAATACTATGAAAGAAGTTCTCAGGATTTTTGGTCTGAGAAAAGCGAGCATAACGCACAACAGCAGGTTGAGTTTTAGTTCTTTTCAAAACAAAGCCTAAACGGTTCTCGAGTTTAATGGCACTCTTGGACGATTCAGTTTTGGACAAAACGCGATACTGGGAAGCAAACATGGCCAAACACATATCATTAAAAACATCATCATTTGGCCTATTCAGATACCGGTCCACCAAATTAGTCATCCACATGTCCTCTGTTGTAAGACTTTTAGAGTTTGCCTTTTGTTTTAACACACTTAATGGCAAACTGATTTTCACAGGATTATCCCCGGTTGGCACAAACTGAACCTTCCGTGAACATTCCTTCAGGCGCAGGTTTGTTAATCTATACACTGCCTCTTGAGCACAAACGTCTCTGTTGTGTAAATACACACTTCCTAATTTTTTCATCGCTTGCTTTGCGTCGACATTTCCTTGTTTGGATGCCTCTCTGTGTGCATTCCCCAACAATAAGCCCATCTCCTTTTCTGACTTGGAAATGTAGGAAATGATATATACAACGCAGGCATATGCATTAACAACATACTGAATGTCCATGTTTGCATTCCAGCATTTCAATAATTGCTTGCTATATTGATTAATCCACACTTCATCAATATTTCGTTTTAATACAATGTGTGTCCTTTTGCTAATTAACTTGTACGCAGCCTCAAAGACAGTTTGATTTATCCCTAAACTATGAAACAACTGCTCCACACTCTCAAAAGTAGAAGTTTCATCAGACAGAGCAGATTTAATGGCTTCCATGATCTTTACCGCTGCATCCTTCTTCTCGGCTTTATCAGCTTTACTCTGTCGTGGCAGCTCACACTTACACGGCATCAAATTACAGGTACATTTTATGTCACCCTCCTCATCAGGGCTCCGACATATAAAGGTGCGAGTGGATGCTGGCCTGGGAAAGTTAAACCGACAAACTGTGTTTTTCTTCTTACACGTTTTGGAGTGTCTTTTAGAATGTTGCTGCACAGTCGTCACTATGGTCCTTAAGTCCTCGTCGTCTGATGGCAATTCACATGTCACATAATGGTCAATAAATTGAGTTACTTCATCATCCGTGGCTTTATCAATTTGAGGTGCATTCTCAATCCAAAACAAGCAATGCACATGAGGTGAACCACGCTGTTGAAATTCAACCCGATAAAAATAGTCAACTATCTTTCCAATGGGCTGTGCTGGAGACATGAGCACTTGTTTTAAAAAACAATGCCATCTATAATCAAACATCCTCGCCGCAGTGACAGGATTACGGCGCAAGAGTTCACATTTGTCAGCCCATTCTAAACCTTCAACAGTCTGCGTTCTACCGTCCTGTTTCAAAATGCTAGTGAGAAGATTTGTCCACCGCAAATCGGCCGAAGAAAACGAACAAAACCACGTGGGGACACCAAGCTGACGGACACAGGCTAAGAGGTCACGTTGTGCTCCCTGCCAAAAAGATGGGGTACCTCTAATAGGTTTAAGGAAACGGAACCCATCATCAAACTGCAGCAACTTCTTTAAAGACTCTTCATCTTGTAACACTTTAGGGTCATATCGAAAACCTGCTTTTCCTTTTCGTAGTGCAATAGAAACACTCGACACAACTTTTTGCACCTCTGACAAATACTGTGCAAAGAAGATGTATTCTACATTTTGGGCGAACCTGCAGTCTGCATTTAAAAGTCGGAGGTTTAAATAACGGGCTAACGTTAATCGTTGCTGCCTGTCATCATGGTAAGTATTAAGTCCCTGTGGAAACAATACTGGAAAGCTCTTGGCTTCGTTAGTTGTATCAGAAAGTAATTTTACAGGATTATTACCTTCTGCTGGAGCCAAATTCAATGTACTATCAAAATACTGATCCAACACTTCCTGACCAATATCAACAGGCATCAGACACGTGTCCTGAAACATGCAATGCTGTTGTCTATCGTGTAACTGCTCGTCTTCTACACTATCGGCCGGTGTAGTGTCACTTGGTGGATCAGTCTCATTTTCTACAACATCGTCCTGTTCCATACAAAACTCATTTAGCCAAGCTTCATTAAATTCTACATCTTTATAATGCACATTAGTACTTTTCAAATACTGCAAGGCCTGCCTAATGCGCAAAGTATCAACAAATTTATACTCGTAATGGCCTTTATATGTTAACTTGCGCTTTAATTTTACGCGCAACAAAGATCCTTCCATCTCTGAACGAGGAAGCAAATTATTAGTTTGTACTATATTGGCAGGGACACACGTGACCGGTCCATGTACGCCATTTTGGCCTCCTTTGGGTAATGCCAGCATCTTCATAAACGGTATATGCAGAGCTATCAAATGCTGCTCTAAGCTATTCAAACAAGCCAATTGTGGTGGAATGGGATTCACTGCCATATTGTTGAGTACACATTCAGGTGGCACTACACCTCTCTTAATTTTATAGTGACACGTGTGACAGATCCACAGCTTTCCTCTTCCCAGAGCCAGCATCGTGCACGGTACTTCACAATCATTACACCTGTGTAAATAATTGTCAGTTATACATTTCTCTGCTACCAAAGCAATGTTTTTACGTTTGCCATAATCCTCTTTTTTACAATGCAACACTTGATGTCCAAACAACAACCTATTGCACACACAACAAACAAAATCTGGGCCATTTTTAACTTTTGCCAGAAACTGCTCCATTACAAAATCAAACTGCGTACTCTTTTGTTTCTGTTCTTGCCTCTTCAATTTGTTATTAGCTACAAGACGTTTCTTGTACTCCGGATTTTTATACCGTCTCTTACTTATGGCTTTTACGTTACATCTATGCAACAGATCTTGTCGATATTTCATTCTGCTGAATGCTCTAACTTTCTCTCTATGTAAAACATTGTCACGATATTTCAGTATGCTGAATGCTCTAACTTTCTCTCTATGTAAAACATTGTCACGATATTTCAGTATGCCGAATGCTCTAACTTTCTCTCTATGTAAAACATTGTCACGATATTTCAGTATGCCGAATGCTCTAACTTTCTCTCTATGTAAAATATTGTCACGATATTTCAGTATGCTGAATGCTCTAACTTTCTCTCTATGTAAAACATTGTCACGATATGTCTTGACACTGTTTTCCTTTACCATGTCCTTGTGCAACACATTCAATTTATACTTATTTTGACTAAAAGCCTTTCTCATCTGCTTATGGCATGTATTCATATGATATCTCAACAGACTATTTCCAATTGCCCTGTGTTTGTAGTCGGTGTCATTACAATACTTTATCCTAAAATCAAGTTTTACTTTCTCTCGATAATCTAAATCTGTATACTTTTTTACAGACGCATCTCTAACCTTTTTCTTGTAAAGCATGTTATTCTTGTAATGCATTTTCATTTCGGTAAGGTTTCTTCTTTTATAGTGCTTTGACAAACAATGCCTAGGACTTGTGCTGCAGATGGTTGCGTCACTCAGCACAGTCTCCTTAAAAGATGCATCTACACTTCTCCTATGCCTCGCCTCCGATAAATCACCTTCTTGGCACAAATCAAAGCAAATCTGTTTATCTACATGTTGGACACAAACAACAGGCTCAAAATGATTATTTGCACAATGTTTCAAGTATATACCTTGATGAGAAAACATTGTACTAGTACTGCATTTGACCCATCTTCCGTCACTGCATGTATAAATGTCCACTCCAAGAGCATTTGCTGTCGCTTGGATTTCTATGTTTGTGGCACAATTTCCAACCTTCTTCATCTTAGTCTGGTTAATGTAATCTGACATGGAAGAATATCCCTTTCCCACCAACGTCATGTGTTCTTCACTGTTATTCTCCATAAACTTAACAACAGCAAGTCTAATCCTCCGATGACTTTTTGGAGAACCACTGATAACATCCGCTATAGCGCTAAAGAAACTATTGCCATCCTCTACAATTTTTTGTGTCTTACAAACTACACCTAAAGACCCAGACACTGTTGGTCTTTGCACGTGCTGCTTTACAAAGTCTACTTTACACGTACTGCATAGTTGTTTTGCTACTGCAGTGCACAAAGGATTAAATTGGAACCCAACTGTCTCCACTGTGGACACAGTACTAGGCTGTTCTATAACACAATCTTCAATAGCCATTACATTAACCACCGAATGCGGACTGTTCAAACAAACACTTGCTTTTGTTCTAGTGTTGTACGCTTTGGAACAAGATGTGTTCACTTTGCAGTAACCATAACAACTCTGTATTCCAGGCTGTTGAACACAAACAACAGTCTCATAATGGTTACCATTGCAATTTTCTAAATACACACCTTGTTTGGGATACGGCCTGACCTTGCAACGATATTCAATCCAGTTATCATTATGATATGTGAAAATACTGAGTCCTAAATAATCTGCTGCTGCCTTGATCTCAACTTCTGTTGCCCAACTGCCAACACGGTGCATCTGCGACATGCGGAGGTATTCTGCCATAGAGGACTTGCATCTAAAAAAACTCTCATATTCCCCAGCATTGTTTTGCATTTGTCTAACTACAGCACGTCTAATTTTCCCGTGATACTTTTGTGTACCACATACAGCATGACTGACTGCTCTAAAGAAACAGTTGCCATCACCAACTATTTTCTCATTGAAACATGGAGCCCCTAATGCACCACCATCTGTAGATGCAAAAGGAAGTTTCTGGAACTCCACGTTCAACTGTGTGCACAACGCTTGTTTAACATCATCACATAGGGGATGAAATGTCAATTGTCTACTTGTGACATCACTTACAAATTCAACATCTGAATTAACCAAAGTTACATCCCTTTCCTTTAGCTTCTTTGCTTCACAAGCTCCCCTTGAAACTTTACGCTTGGCAACTCTCTGATTGTTGACGCAGCCAAGTAATGCCTGAACTGTACCTGTTTGAGTCAAACTACAACCAAACGCAGGCTCTCCTGCTGCAAGAGTTTTTTTCTGAGTGTGGGTGTAGCTATGTGTTGGCTGATCAGGCGTCTTTTGAAGCAAAGAACTGTTGTCAGCTGGGCTTGGCTGAACAGTGGGTTTTTTAGGAAAACTACCACTGAAGTCAGGTTTTGACTGAACAGGGGCCTTTTGAGGCAAAGGTCTGTTGTCAGCTGGGCCTTTGTAAGTGACGCAAACACCTGCAATCTCAAACAGCTTTCGAGTGCCCGTAAATGTGGAAGCAAATGTGCATATGTGATTAAACACATCCTCAAGGCAATGAAAATACAAGATGAGACTTTTACCCGTCTCACTGGCCATCCCAAGTTCACTGCGAGCATGAGAGTCAATCACTGCATACTGTCCCTGTTGACCAATGATTGCACATGTACTGCCACTCAATGTCAGAAAGCATGTGTCATATTTCAGGCAGATATTTTTCAATCCGTCTCTTAGAGTGGTGGTTGCACCCGACTCAATAAACTCTCCCTCAACCACGTCAACATCTCCAGTGACATTGGCCCCATAATGAAACTCATATTTGTGTCCATCAATTACGGACTCCTTTGGCAAATCAAGAACACAAGGCAGTTGGGAATTGCCACTGATGGAGCCGCTGTGACATAAAGAAGAGTACAACTTGTCACCCAAAACGACAACCCTATCCAGATTGTCCGACCGCCATGAAAACACACTGTTCGTTGAATGTTTTGCCATACTGACCAAACTTACTGCCATACACTGACGTCCTGGATGTTCCAACCGAGTGTCTCCCTGATGGAACGTTCCCCTGACAGAGGATGGCAGGGGAACCTCAAGAGCAGGCAGTTCACCGTCAGAACTGCCATCGTCAAGAGCAGCGTCAACATCACGCTCTGTGATAGCCTTCACAGAAATGCTAGAAATGTTATACCACTCCGCTTCTGAAGACTCCTTCAGATTGTAGATGTGAAGCATCAAGTCATCAAGGGAACTGTTGAAAACAGCCACAGGTGTGCCAATATCTGATGCCAACCCAGATGCATCACGTGTCCCACAATCAACGACCACTACAAGCTTTCCATGATTAATGATCGCAACTACTTTATGATGCATGTTCAACAAACACATGCCATCTGTCAGCAAGCGTTCTTGCAGTATGTCCGACATCTCCGGCTCCTCTCGCAAGTCACTAAAATGTCTTGCCGTTGTTGGCTTACCAATCTTGACGTTCCAGTGCCTGCCAAACACACTGTGCCGTTTAATCAACGAAGACTTGCTTATGGCAACATTGCTTTCCTCTTTGACAAATGCATTCAAGTTGAGCCCTTCTAAAAGAATGTCATCAACATCTGACTTCTGCCATGTACACACTGGTGCGATGATATGCTTGATTGCAGCCACAACACTGCATGCAGTTGATGCATCTGCATCACGAGCACTAGACTTGGTAACTACAGTCCCTGTGACAACGGCCGACTGGCAATGGGATTTTTTGGAACACATGCATGACGTACCGTGAACATAATCCTTACCGTCGCTGGTTTTTTTACCAGACTTACCTGTGATGTACTTTTTAGCAGTACACTTACCGTCGATGTTTTTTTTGTTGTGTTGCTTACGAGATGCCTTCTTGGGCAGCTATAATAAAATAGTAAACGGTGCAACAAACTTGTATCATCGTCCTTTATGGACATATGCACATATTGATACCCAATCATTCCCTGTATTACAAGTGTGTTTTTACACACACACACACAATCATTGAAAGGACAAAAGGCCTCATTTTTATTTCATGGTGTACTCATGTCACTATAGACTATGAAAAGGCTACCAACTCGTTTGGTCATTAGTGAGCAGAATCAAGACTAAACTGTATTCTTAAATTGATTACGAAGCCATGACAAATAAATAGCTATGCATGCACCATAAAAAATAAAACATGTGAAAGACAGACAGTCTTCATACAAACCTCCACCTTGTCGTCATCAGTAGAAGACTGTTCAGACCCGTCGGCACCTGGCGTTGTCTGGTGGACCTAAAAAATGAAAACAATTAAAAAGGAGCGTCAATGACATGTACCCTTTCATAGGAAATTATGGACAAAATGCTACAGAAATCACATATTGACAGTGATTGACTGCATGTATAGAGCAGGTTTTTTTCCTTCAGTTTAATTCACATTCTCACACACACACAATATTAACATCTGTAGTCATACTTTGTGTACATATCAAACAACCTCCTATATACAAGGCCAGCAAATCAAGCTAGTTGGAGATGGCAAGAAAAACACATGTAAAGCATTTATTTGTATAAAAATCATACTGCATTAAACATGACAATGAAATAACTTTGCATGCAGCATTAAAACAAATATATGTTTGTAAAATGTGTTGAACATTATTCACACACCTCCTCCTGCACAGCCACTTGCTCAACACCAATAGATGACGAGTCTGCTGCCCCCTCAACCTCTGGTGTTTCCAGGACCTGATGATAATAACAAAATGATATAGCTTTGCATGCACCTTTAAACAATGTTGTTTGTTAAATTAGTCAGAAATTCTTCACAGTGTGCACAAACCTCCGCCGGCGCAGCCACGTTCTCGACACTGGTAGGTGAGTGCTTGATTGACACCTCCACAACACATGGGGACACTTCCACAACGCATGGGGCTGCCTCCACCTACCAAAAATGTAAAAGAATGAACAACAGACAAATACAAGCATGTTTCTTTTTATAGTTTGACAATTAAGTAATATAGCAAACATGTTATTGCTGCTCGTCATTCAAACTGTACAACAAACATTTAAAGCAAGTCATATATTGAATGATCTGAAAAGACTAACCTGGTGCTTAGTCAAGGTTGTCTTTGAGGCAGCGGTCCTCTGCAAATGTTCCCTGGTCCGTTTCTAATGCAAGGAAGACAAACAAGAATTATTTGAGGAGTGTCATTTTGGACCATAAAAACAGTGGCATTTTAGTGTCAGGAAGGACACACTTTAAGAGATAGATAGATAGTCAATATATAATTTCCATGCATACCTTTGTGACTCGTGGAACAGCTGGTGTGCACTCAGGGCTCGGAAGATGGGATGGAACAAGTTTATCCATCTTGACCAACATGGCACTGCTAAACCTAGTTAGCGGGCTGTCCTTCACCGTTTTCTGCAAAACAGAAACAATAATGGTGACAATGTTTCTTGTCAAAAAGCAAGCCGTACAGTCATAATTGATACACTTGCTTATTGTTGAAGTCAAAGAACAATACAAACATAACAAACCTGCTGTTGGACTGCCCTCCTTTTGGGTGCACCACATGATGGCTCAAATTGGCCATGTTGGTACCTCTGTAATGAGAAAACATGGTTTGTATTTCCTAAATAGCTTCCCTTTGATCATTACTAAGGTAAACTCTTTAGTAATATACCTTTAAATAGCTTAAACCAAACAAGTAAAGTGTGCAAGCCATTACCTTCCTGCCCTGTCCAACACGTGTCCACTTGGAGTCGTCAGCTTGAGGCATGCTGACTTCTGCCGCAACAATGATTTCTGGAGTAATCGGTGGCAGTGATGGAGTAGGTTCTGGTTCTGGTGTAGGTTCTGGTGCTTTGTCAAGCGTTTGCTGATAATGACAACAATATCAATTTATTAGATAGCTAAAAACAAAAACAATGAAAGTGTGCAAGCTAAAAGTGTGCAAGCTATTACCTTCCAGCCCTGCACGACTTGCGACCACAAAGGGGGGCCATGTTGTTGTGGCACGCAGCCCTTTGCCACATCAACGATTTGTTGAGTGGTCTGTGGTGGTGATGGTGTGGGAGAAACCACAACTTGTGACCACAAAGGGGGGCCATGTTGCCGTGGCACGCAGCCCTTTACCACATCAACGATTAGTTGAGTGGTCTGTGGTGGTGATGGTGTGGGAAGAACCTGTGGTTTAGGTTCAGGTGCTGTTGGTTGGTCCAGCGTTTGCGCATAAGCGTGTTTCTCCAGCAAATCCACCAGGATCTTCATCCCATGGGTATCACTGAGGTGTATACCATCTTTAGCCCAGAGTTCCAGGCGGTGCAATGGAAAGTACTGCGCAGTGGTAAAGTACTTGACCTTTTGCAGTGCCGCCTCGGAACGAAACTCCTCTCGCATGTGGTTCTGCAAATCCACATCCATTGTGAGTCGTGGAGGAAAGTCTAGAACAAAGACGTTAGGACAGCGACAGCGGACGCTGGCCAGGAGTTTGCCAAAGTCGGCTCTTGACTTGGCAATGGGCTTCCGGGATGTTAAATTGTTGGTCGGTGCCAGGACACAGATTGCGTCAGGTGTTTGCGGTAGCGGAGCAGCATGGTCGAATTCAGCTGTGAGCTGAGCTGCGTCGGCTCCTGGCGTTGACATGATGCCGAAAGAAAGCCTTCCTTCGGGCATCTTCACAAACCCATCTGCAACAGCGCGCAGATGGGAGTCCCCAACGAGAAGAACAAACTGCAATAACAGAAGGGTGATTTTGAGAATTCAAATAGCTCTTCTACGGCAAGTAGTTTGTGAATAAATTGTATAAGAGTGGTACCTTCTTGTCTGGAGACTGGGCAGGAAAAACCACCTTGTGGTATTTTCCAGTCCGTTGGGAGGTTTCCCATTGCAGCACGCGGTGACGGTACCCTGTACCGGCTATTTATAAAAAGATGAAATTAAAACGTTAACCGCAATGTAAATATATAATAAACAATTATACATATGCTTATATGTAAAGCTGTACAAAACAGGGGGGGGGAATTGTGAAACAAGAAATTATATAAGGAAAGCCTTTATGGGACCAAGGATTCATTACATACATGCATAACTGGCATTCCCACGCTGTTGATGGGGACCAGCAAGAGTAGGGCGCTCTGCTTCCCTCATCTTGGCTGCGTTGGACCTGCGGTTGACACGTGGCATCTGAAAGTATATGTTGCACCAAGAATTAATAGTGACATTACAATAGCATACTCAAATGCAGTGGTGGGCCATGGGTTTTCGAACAAAAAAATAAATGACGGTGTCCACATCAGTTGCAGAATGGGGAAGAAAAAAAAATAGTCCCGGGAGTTACTGTCAAACCGACCCGCGCCATGTTGCGTTCATACAGATTTATTTACACTATTACTGGCATGGATGTGACATGGTGGACCGACCAGCGGAGCTATTTTAATCGTATAAGCACCAAGCCAAGTAACACAGCCCGCATGTAACTCACCACGTGTCCATAATCGTCTGTGTGAAAGCAGTCATCCGTAAAATCCACCAGGAAGGTAGCTTCTAGGTTGCAGCTAGAAGTGGCTATTAGCTTTGTGCCCGACTGACCAATCCCAGCGCATGTTAATGGCCACGCCACTAACCAAGCATATACATCCACGCCAGCTCGAAGGCCCTTGACAAATTAGCATTCCGTCCCCGTTAGCTCCCTGTTGTAGGTAGCTGGGGCTCTTGCTAGCGCTCCGTTACTGCCCGACGCTAACTTGGACTAGCACTCGTAAAAACACCGAAGTTAGTGGGACCAGGCACCCGACTTGGGCAGAGGGGACGCGGGCAGTAGCAGCAGCGCTAACCGTAAAAGTTACGTAAACGGCAGCTCGACGTACGGTACAGACGCTGAAGTTAGCATGCTACCTAGCAAGCACCGGGCCACCTCATTACCGGTAGCCTGCACGCCGCGTTGTGGAAATCTGTTGCGTCGAATACAGCCACACATTTGACCATTTTCTCCGTTAAAAAGGTTGATGGCTGGCTAGTTAGCTATACAAACAGACTATACAACCTACAGGTGCACCCGTATCACCGGTCCGCGGAACCAATTAACATGCCGTGAGTTCCGTTCCACCAGCATACAAACAGGTTAGCTACAGGTGCACCCTTATCACCCGTCCGTTGGAACGAATAGACATGCAGTCAGTTCCACGGCGTTAAACTAGCGATAGCACTACATACATAACACATTAGTATTGGGGAGCTGCGTTAAAAAAAATCAAGATGATAGTACATACAATTAGCCGTAAACGTTGGGTTACGTGCCGTTACTACCGTCAGCCAGTGTCCCTTTTAGCTCCCCGCTCTAACCAGCTAACTAGCCCGCTGCCCGTTAGCTTCCGCTAGCACCCCGAAAACCACCGAATGTAGCGGGACCAGGCTCGTCACCCGACTTGGGCAGAGGCGTTCAAAAGTTAACATGATAGTACATACAAGTAGCCGTAAACGTTGGGTTACGTGCCGTTACTACCGTCAGCCAGTGTCCATTTTAGCTCCCGCTCTAACCAGCTAACTAGCCCGCTGCCCGTTAGCTTCCGCTAGCACCCCGAAAACCACCGAATGTAGCGGGACCAAGCTTGTCACCCGACTTGGGCAGAGGGGACGCGGTCAGTAGCAGCCTGTAGCCCCGCTGCCTGTAGCCCCGCTGGCTGTAGCCCCACGGCAGTAGCCCCACGGCAGTAGCGTTTGCGGGAGCTAACGCTACTGCTAGCTTGCTACAGGCCAATGACCTGCCATAAAAAAAAAAAAAATGTACTTACTGTGAGTTCAATGTCAGTTTCTTCCTGCAAACTTCTCTCTCTCGTTCTCTCTCTCGTTCTCTCTCTCGTTCTCTCCGTGTGTGTGTGTTTATCTGGATAGTGTACAATATCAAACGTCAAATTCGCTATATTGAACTTCAAATTCAAATTCTCTCTCTGGTTTGCACCGTCTGATTGAATGTCGAATAAGAAGGAAAGAAGGCGGGACCAGGGCAGTATTTATACTGGCATTTTCTCATTTCAAATCAGCCAATGAAATCGGGCGCTTGCGTACCAACGGGCATTTTTTTTAATACTTGCATTGTGAAATTTCAAATCAGCCAATCAAATCGGGCGCTTGCATACCAACGACGTTCGAATTGCAGGGACTTCATTCATTACGGACTTGAGCATCTATGAGCAACATGTAAGTAAATGTAGTGTCTGAATGTAATATTACTGTTGTAATGAATGATATAGTGACAAATTAAGTGTTTTAATTGCACTGCGAATGTATATTAACTAGCTAATCGTAAAGCAGTCATCCATTTCATGAATGTTTTTTGTTGTCGATTTTGTATTTAGTGTGGTTTTGCCTGTGATCTGGGTTGATAAGGTATCATAATTAATGCTGTGTGTTGGGGATTTATTGTGTACTGTTATAGCAACATGGCACACGCAAGCCCATCAAGTCTGCCGAGTTATGCACATGCGGACGTGGAGGCCGTGAGACGGGCTCTCCAATTGGTGACTGTGAGTATTACATGTAGTGGAATTGTGTTGTTAGTGTTCATCTGAATATGATATGAGTTGGTTGATGTGTTTTATCCCAAGTCTCTAAATTGAATCACCTAAAGTCTGCATTCATGTTTGTTGAATGATATGTACATTTGTTTTTTGTAATTCCAGTACAAAGCGACGGATGCCGCTGTCTCACGGCAGGAGCTCTTTTCAGAGCTGATGGCCGTGAGCAGCGGCACCCTTGAAACGCTCAGCCGACATGTTAGGAGGGGTAAGGCCCTGGAGAAAAAGAACCTCCTGCTGCAGAAGGAGCTGGCGCTGGTGACAACAAAGCTGTCCAGCTGTCTTCTGCAGCAGGAGGATGCCGACCTGCTGGCGTGTTTAAAAGCCGATGGTAAGTGTTAGTGTTCTGCTAAGTGAATGTATAACAATTACATCTCAATTTAGCACATTGGTTGTTTGCAGTATGAAGCGATTAGCATGCAAAAATGTATTTCATGAAATATGTTTGAAATATGTTTGATATGAAATATGAAAAAGTTTTTCATGTTTCATATAAGTTTCATATAAGTTTTTAAATATGAAATATGTTTCTATGTCTTTGTACAGATCTAAACAGCAGCAGACTAGCAGAGGAGGAGAAGGAGAAGGAGGAGGAGAAGGAGGAGAAGGAAGAGGCGGCGATGGAGAGCTAAATGTGTGTTGCATGATGTTTTGTTTTATGTTCTGTTTTATGTTCTATGTTAAATGTTGAATGTTATATGTTGAATGTTGGAATATGTGTATTAATAATAAAGTGTGATTTATATGTTGGTTCATGTGGTTGTTTATTTTCTATTAGGGAATAAGTAACTATATATATATATGTATGTATATATTCCTGTCCTGGGCAGTTAAGTTTCCATATGACACTGATTGAGCTGGTCTAATAAAAGTATAAATATCTCTAAATGTATATCAATACATAGATATTAAGCTATGAATATGTCATATTTAAGCAATAAGGTACCATGTGATTTACTGTTCAGGCTGGTTGAAAGTAGGGTGGAGGATGACACACACACACACACACACACACACACATGCTGTCTCTATGTGAAGTATAGAGCAGATCATGTAAATTACATTTAAATCAGATGCTGTTCGGTAGATTTAGTTTGGCCAGTAGGTGGCGCTATGACAATGTGAACATTGGCCATGTACACGTCCTCAGGCATGGACCACCATCATGTATGAGGAGAATTGGGCTAATGGCATCATGTACATGTACTCACACCAAGACCAGCAGCCTGTATATAGGAGTTACAACAGGGTTCTCTCATATAGCGGTTAGCACAAAGTAGTCGCGTCTTTGGGTCCCCCTGACGTCGCGGGCGTTCGATGAAAACGTGTTGAGCACACAAGCCATACTCCTGAGGGTGTTTCTATCACTTTAGAATAGAGCTGAAGTGGATGACTTAAAAATTCTAGGAGGAGTAGTATTTTGCGTAAATGCAAATATCGGCTAATAATTAGCATAAACTGGGCGAAAATGCCAATTTGGCCGAATTACTGTAGCGCCCCCTAGTGGTTAAATGGGACGACTGATTTATTGCAAGTTAGGGGACGCGATGTGCACATATACCCCAAGTTTGGAGTCTTTTGTCCAAATAGTTTTAATGTTATGAGTGTTTAAAAACAAGACACGCCCCTAAGAGGTTAATTGGTCGATATCTCCTGAACGCAATGAGATATCAAAGAATTTCCAATGCAGTATTGATGGTCCAGCTCTAATGATGATAACTACCAAGTTTGGTATGAAAATAATTAAGCGTTTAGGAATCAATAACAAAAATGTGTTTTTCACTAAATTCAAAATGGCGGAAAATTTTCATAGGCGGACTTTATGGGTCTGAGAGGCTTTTTTGTAGAGCAGGTGAAGACGGACATGTGTGAATTTTTTCAAGTAAAAAAAAATTTCTGGGCGAGGGGCGTCGCCGGTGCAACTTGAAGGGGGCGCTAGAGAGTCATTTTTTGGAACTTTTCTCCCCGGCTTTGATACATTGGGTATTACACCAGGCCTGACAAGAGTTCCAAATTTGGTGAGTTTTTGGATATGTCAAGGTCCCCAAAGAGGCGCCCAATGTACAAAAATAAGAATCAGAATAATAAAAATAATAATAAGAATCCCGGCAATTTCAATAGGGTCCTACTCGGACTGACTACGTCAGTCGCTCGGACCCTAATAATAAGAATCCCGGCAATTTCAATAGGGTCCTCTCGGGACTGACGTTGTCAGTCGCTCGGACCCTAATAAGAATCCCGGCAATTTCAATAGGGTCCTCTCGGGACTGACGTTGTCAGTCGCTCGGACCCTAATAATAAGAATCCCGGCAATTTCAATAGGGTCCTCTCGGGACTGACGTTGTCAGTCGCTCGGACCCTAATAAGAATCCCGGCAATTTCAATAGGGTCCTCTCGGGACTGACGTTGTCAGTCGCTCGGACCCTAATAATGCATTTTAGAGAAATAGTTCAACATAACATATTAAAGCAGTAATGTCACCATGGCCAACAGCCAGGAGAGCAGTTTCCCACACCGCCTCTGAACAACAGCCTCCATTAGTTTTCTCCTTCTTATCTACCAGACATGAACACACTGTTCTGCTTCTTAGCTTGTTGAACGTTGATCAAACTCCATTCACACAGGAAAAGTGCTCTGCGAACATCAGTCTGCAAGTTAGAGAGCAATTTCAGCTGCATCATTACATTTCAACCTACATTGTTGCTCTATACCACATAGACACAGCAACGGGAAGCAATTCAGGATTAAGTGTCTTGCTCAAAGGCACATCGACATTGACTAGCCGGGGATCAAACCACCGATCCTCTGATTGAAAGATGGGCATGCTAACCACTGAGCCACATTTTCCCATCACAGTCACAGTTGTAGATGCTAGTGTGTCCCTTATTACCTCATCTCTAACTCTTGTCAAGTGTATAATGTTGAACTATTTCTGTTTCCTTTACAATGGATGATTTATTTTAGGATTGCTGTAGTGAATTGCATTAAGATTGTCTGAGCACTTTATCTTATACCTAATTTAATATCTATTGCACTGTCGTTGATTGTTGATTGTTGATTGTCTCGTCTAATGTCTAATGTTATGCACCTTCCTGGTAAATAAACGGTTTCTGATTCTGATTTCTGATTGTAAGGGGGAATCTAGGAGGGTACCTCATTTCCATTGCATGTTTCTTCTCGATCTGACCTTTTGTTATCAGGTGCTTTTCTCAATTCCCTTTCCTCTGCAGATAGTACCCCGTCAATGTAAAAAGGTTATCGCTATTGATGGTAGGTTGGCTATTCAAAAATGGCATGTTTGTACAAGAGGCTAGCAACGATTCTCTCTGACTCTCGAGTTTTTGAACGCCACCTCCAAGTATCGGCTCAACTTGCTTGGAGCCTCGACCAAGGTGGTACCAACCAAAGTACCAGGTACCTATCTCAACTTTTGCCAATAGAAAACGAGAAACAAACGGTTCAAAGCGAGCCAAGTCAAGCCATGTTGCACCATGCGGTAGGAAATGAGGCTTTGGTGTAGTTGCTGTCCCAGTTCATGGAAATGTATTTAAGGTATTGGCCTATTGCTGCATATGTAACCAGAAGGGAAAACCTATCAATGCCCCTACCAATGGTAAATAATCCTCAGCCAGCATGTGTTAGGATACAATATAGTTTGGATTTATTAGGTCTGAGTCTTCAACTTTCAGAAGAATGTGTTTACAGCCTTTCATTCACTCTTGTACGTTATGAAAAATAGAGACGAGATTTGAAAATTGCCCCGGCTCAATCATCCGTCACAGTGAGCATCCGTCTGGTTTTATCAGCGTTTCTGCGTTGTCATTATCTGGGTCTGTTAGGAGTTTAGTGTTTTCATATCACAGCTGCATTACATTACACGGTGCTGTCAATCACCTGACACCCACGGGAGGGAAGGTGCATTATTGTGTAAGTCACGGTACAAAGTTTACTGATAAAAAGTATTCATTGAAATGATTGAAACCAAGAACATTTGTGTATAGCGACAGATAAACAGAGTACATTAAGAAAGTGTAAAAAGAAGGAAATACTAAAAAAGTAAGGAACCATTCAAATGGAGTAAAGAGGAAGAAGGAAAAGGAAATGACATGATGGACCATGTTCGAGGGTCCAGATGGGTTTTCTGTCCACGAGGGTGAGAATTAGAAGGGACACATTAAAAAGCATGAGAGGGAAGCTCACATCCTCCCTGCTGAGAGCTCAGAGGGAGAAAGAGAACAGTGGAGACACGTTGACAGTCCCTTTCACAGAAGCTAGGATGAAGGATATCAGGAAAGGGGATTCTCTTCCTTTTTTTTAGAACGAAATAGAGGAAGGTATTTAACTGCACTCATCTGAACTGAAAGGAAGAGTCTTGGATTGTATTCTGGGCTTTAGAGGGAAAAGGAGGATCCAAAATGTTCAGGTTACTCGGTGTAACCGATGCTCGTAAATCACTGTTCGATAAACCTCATGCCCTTCTGTCCAGCTCTCTGTCCTCACATAATAATAATGCCTTTTACTATGATGACAGCAGATAATCGGCCAGCATGTTTCTGTCATTTTTATGAAACAATTGGTCTTTGATTTCAGAGAGAAGCCGACAAATACAGCTTCTGAGTTCTAGTCGACAATTGTCTTTTTCTGAAATAACTTTTAAAAGCTGTAGCTAGCAAGCTAACGGCACGGACTGACTTTGCTATCCCAGGGCTCCACTTTAGTGTAAACTTGTCAAACCTCACTTAACAGAGGACAAAGCTACTAACGCTAGCCTAAACTCTGATAGCAACCAGGGCTGGTGTTGTGTCGCAGCCCGGTTTCCACACATTGAGGAAATACTACACAGTGAATTATATATTATATTTATGAACTTCTTCAATGGTAAGATTCTGGCTATTAGAGACAGGATCGGTGATCTCCTGCCCTCGACTACTGCCGGTCCATCCTCAGGTGGGATGACCATGGAGGAGGCTGTGGGCCCTGTTGTGCGTCTGGATGGATTTTTTACCATCAACCTTGACCAACTGTCTTCAATGGTTTCTACTTCTAAATCTTCTACCTGTCTCCTAGACCCTGTTCCGACTAAGCTGTTTAAGGAAGTTTTACCTTTAATTAGCACCTCTCTACTAGATATTATAAATGGGTCTTTACTAATGGGTCATGTACCACAGTCTTTTAAAGTAGCTGTAATTAAACCTCTTCTTAAAAAGCCCACCGTGGATCCAGAGGTGTTGGCTAACTACAGACCTATCTCTAACCTTCCCTTCCTCTCTAAGATACTGGAGAAGGTAGTCGCAAATCAGTTGTGTGACTTTTTACATAACAATAGTTTATTTGAGGAGTTTCAGTCAGGATTTAGAAAGCATCATAGCACAGAGACAGCACTAGTGACAATTACTAATGACCTTCTAGTTGCATCAGATAGGGGACTTGTCTCTGTACTTGTCTTGTTAGACCTTAGTGCTGATGAAGGACTTGTCTCTGTACTTGTCTTGTTAGACCTAAGTGCAGCATTCGACACCATTGACCATGACATCTTATTACAGAGACTAGACCAGTCGATTGGTATTAAAGGTACAGCATTAAGCTGGTTTAAGTCGTATTTATCAGATAGATCTCAGTTTGTATTTGTAAACGATGAGGCCTCGACGACCACCGCTGTTCGTCATGGAGTTCCACAAGGTTCTGTGCTTGGACCAATTTTATTCACTTTATATATGCTTCCTTTAGGCAATATTATCAGAAAACACTCCATAAACTTTCACTGTTATGCCGATGATACTCAACTATATTTGTCAATCAAGCCAGATGAAATCCACCAGGTTGCTAAGCTTCAAGCGTGTCTTAAAGACATCAAGACCTGGATGACCTGCAACTTCCTGCTGCTGAACTCGGACAAGACTGAAGTTATTCTACTCGGCCCAGAACACCTCAGAAATCAACTATCTGACGATATGGTTTCTCTGGATGGCATCGCTCTGGCATCCACCACCACCGTAAGGAATCTCTGAGTTATTTTTGACCAGGACCTATCCTTTGGCTCCCACGTGAAACAGATCTCAAGGACTGCCTTTTTTCACCTATGGAACATCTCAAAGATCCGACACATCCTGTCTCAAAGCGATGCAGAAACATTGATCCACGCATTTGTTACTTCAAGACTGGATTACTGTAACTCCGTATTATCAGGCTGCTCCGGAAAGTCCCTTGGGTCTCTCCAGCTGATCCAGAATGCTGCAGCTCGTGTACTAACAAGGACTCGGAAGAGAGATCACATTACTCCTGTACTAGCTGCTCTCCACTGGCTTCCTGTAAGATCGAGAATCGTATTTAAAATCCTTCTCCTCACCTATAAAGCCTTAACTGGTGATGCACCATCATATCTTAAAGAGCTTATAGTGCCATATTACCCCACTAGAGCGTTACGCTCACTGAATGCAGGGTTACTTGTGGTTCCCAGAGTCTTAAAAAGTAGGTTGGGGGCTAGAGCTTTCAGTCATCGGGCTTCTCTTCTGTGGAATCAGCTTCCACTTTCAGTCCGGGGGGCAGACACAGTCACCTCATTTAAGAGTAGACTTAAGACTTTCCTCTTTGATAGCGCTTATATTTAGGGCTGTTTCAGGCTTATAGTTAGGGCTGGCTCAGGTTTGCCCTCGTCCAGCCCCTAGATATGCTGCTATAGGCCTAGACTGCTGGGGGACATCTTAGGATACACTGAGCTCCTCTTCTCTTCCTCTTTTGCTCCTCTTCTCTTCCTCTTTCACTCCTCCTCTCCTCTTCTTTCTCTCCATCTGGATAAACTATTGTCTCTTCAATGCACATTACTAACTCTACTTTCTTTTTCCATGGATTCATGGCTGCCTGGAACCGGTCCTGCCCCAGGTCCTGCCCCGGGTCCTGCCCCCGGTCCTGCCCCCTGCCATGGATTCATGGCTGCCTGGAACCTGCCTGCTTCCATGGCCCTGCTGATGGAACCGGCCTGGAACCGGTCCTGCCTGCTGCCATGGCCCTGCTGATGGAGCCGGCCTGGAACCGGTCCTGCCTGCTGCCATGGCCCTGCTGATGCCCCCACCTCCTCTCTACCGCCTTCTGCTTCATGGATCGTGGATTATCTGGATCATGGACCATGCCTACTACTCATTATATGAATAATTTCTGTCATATTCATTGAATGTGCTGTAACTACGTTATTCATTCTGGCCACATGACATCTATTGCTTCTGTCCATCCGGGGAGAGGGATCCTCCTCTGTTGCTCTCCCTCAGGTTTCTTCCCTTTTTTCCCTGTGAAAGGGTTTTTACTATCTTTTTAGGGGAGTTTTTCCTGATCCGATGTGAGGTCCCGGGACAGGATGTTATGTGTACAGATTGTAAAGCCCTCCAAGGCAAACTTGTATTTGTGATGTTGGGCTATATAAAATAAACTGAATTGAATTGAATTGAATGTGTTTTTTTTAACCCACACACTACACGTCAATGTAGTTAGTGATGAGCATTCACCTCAGCTAGTTAGCCAGTAAAGCTAACTTATGCAGCTTTCATTGGTAATGGACCCGTACTTGTATAGCACTGTTCTAGTCTTCCGACCGCTCAAAGCACTTTAACACTCACGACATCATTCATCCATTCACACACTGATGGGAGGAGCTACCTGCCCATCAGGACTAACTAACATTCACACACATTCACACTCCGTAGGCACAGCTACAGGAGCAATTTGGGGGTTAAGTGTCTTGTCCAAGGACACATCGACATGGGCTAGCGGAGCTGGGTATCGAACCGCCGTCATCCCCATAATGCTTCTGCTTGTTTTTCTTGTTTAAGGCTAATAAAAGGACCACCCTCCTATGCAGTATATGCAAGTATCGCTCTTATATACTACAACCACACTGTTAAATGATGGGTGGGCATCCAAAGCTAACCTATGAGTGGACAAACTGCTCTGAAACCTTTTAAAGATATAAACATTGTTGGTCCAAGCGTTTTATAGAATATATCTGCTGCTCAGCATGTTGAAAGATGTTACTTAATGACGTGAAAAATGCAATGTACAATCCAGTTCTTAGACAAGAGAACCAGTCTCAGAATAGTATGTTCAAATATTATGTTTCTACACTATTTAGGCAATCTTGTTTTTGAAACCATACCGTGAGGAGAGAAGGAAAGCACAGACCAGGACACTGCAAAACAGAGTGGTACACTGCAGTGTCATATGTTTTGGTTTGTTTCCCACATATTGTTCAGTGGTTTGGCCGTGTCCTGTCTTGTAGTAGTGAGCCACAGTGGAAACGAGGATCTGATTGTTCTGCGGTTTTAATCCCCCAAAGTTATGTAGCCTACAGCCGCTCTGCGCTGTGCTTCAGTGCTTCCACACACATGGATGAGCGGGTGATTGTACTCTAACTTTCAAATGGATCAAACCTAATCTCAGCACAGATGTGATGAAGGAGAAAGAGCAGGAAGTTGTTACGGCAATCTGGGAAGTTGAGGTTTGCTGAATGACTCTACTGCTCTACTGTTACAGCTGTATTGGTTATATGGTTGTAAACACTAAGCATGGTTTAATTAGCTTGTCCTGTCTGTGAAGACGACACTTACAATGACACAGATGCCAAGCAACGCATCTTCTTTGCACAACGTTTAACCAAGACGATGACCATCCACAGAACCGGATACTTTCCAGACCCTGGTCTACGCTATGATTGGCCAGTCTGCGTTCGAAGGGTTGGTTGTGAGAATTGTCGAGAAAGCATTAACCACTACTGATTTTAAAATATCACACAGAGAACCTCTTCTCATTCAATCATGTTCTTTCTGATTGGCATTGTGTGGATGCCACTACCCAACCACACACTGAGGGTGTGCCATTTTCTAAATGAAGCCAAAGCCAGTTGAACACTTTGGCTTCGGCGCCTCTGGCCACAAATCTCAAGAGCAAAGCTTTTGGTGTTTTCTTCCACACACAGAGTCGACGTTGGAGGCCCTGCTTCTAATGAAGTGCTTCCTGTGGCGAGAGCAGAGGGAGTCTGTAATTACCTGCAGCTCTTCAAACACTACTGTTTGGAACACAAAAGGCGTGCGCGCACTAATGCACATTAGTACACGTTCAGATACACAAACAGGCAGCAGACACTTTACGCATCTGGGTGCATTCCTGTAATGATAGACTGCAGGGAGACACTTCTTCTGGCTGCACAGGACTGTGTGTTTTTGGTGGGAACACGAAGGTTGTCCTCTCCTACTCATCAAACCTGAGTAGAGTACTTCTTTTAGAATTTACAACTGAGGTTGGATGGGTCACACAAACAAGGACATTCACCCAGGAGACCGCTGTTTGTGTCCAGTGTAAAACTAAAAGGTCACTGTTGACTTTTGTATTTAATTTTGTTATGTAAGTTTTGTTATGTTTGTCAAAAATGTATTTGTCCGAACTTTTACTGACTTTATTTGTCCGAATTACCTATTTTAACCTGAACCAAAAAATGTTCCTAAACCAAAGTAGACATGAAGCTGTAGCAGTTCACAGTGGGTATTCAAAGCCTCTGAGAACAGATTCTCAATCTTCATTTACTGAAGGCCATCACAAACGTTGACCCGTCAGCTCCTTTACAGACTAAGGACGTGGTTCCCATAGTCTCAGAGAAAGAGACTCTTTTACCAAACTGCTGAAAGCTGTCTCACTGGTAAGATAAAGCTGTGAGCCGGCGAGTATCTATCGTTCTGTATGCTAAAGTGGCGTTTAAGAGACATATCTCCATCCAGATAAAGGAGACACACACACACACACACACACACACACACACACACACACACGCACATACACACATACACACACAGATGGCCTTCCTCTCTGTAGCGCTGTGCCTCGTGTCGGATGAATAATGCTCTCCTTATTTCTCTGTCTTTGTCAATATTTGACATGCTTGAAATCCCTGTTTGGTGTTTCAACAAAAGAGATTTTCTGTCAACAATGAGAAAGGAATTAGATGGTTTTCAAATGTAGAGCCAAAATGCTCTTTGGAGCGGCAGTGACTTGTATCACTGAGGGAGCAGCCGGTGGCACGGGAGTGTGCCAAGTGTGTGTGTGTGTGTGTGTGTGTGTGTGTGTGTGTGTGTGTGTGTGTGTGTGTGTGTGTGTGTGTGTGTGTGTGTGTGTGTGTGTGTGTGTGTGTGTGTGTGTGTGGTTATAGCTTGACAAATAGGCCTTAATGGACTAGTGTGATGTGAGCCAGTGAAACACAAGTGAAATGCTTCCATATTTGTCCTGCTTGAATTTGAAATATATATATATATATATATATATATATATATATATATATATATATATATATATATATATATATATATATATATACGTATATAAGAAGTGAACGTAGTCATCGGAAGCAATTTGGGATGTTGGTGTCTTGCTCAAAGACACATTGCCGTACAGACAGGAGGACCCGGGGATCGAACCCAAACCGTGGGATTACTAAACAACCCGCTCCACCATCCTGAAGCACAGCCGCCCAGATTAGTCGTCACGACTTCCTAGGACCCAGTCAGTCCAGAAATGTGAGATATGTAATGTATAACTATGTAAATCAGGTAAAAGTTTGTAAACCGTCACGTTTAGGGAGCTGGGACCAGAACATGTTTGACTTCAAAGGATTAATGTCTCATCACTCACTTTTGGGGATTCATTTGTTGTGCATTAAGGAGTTGGGGTTGCCACTTTCTTCATTCCCAACATATTTTTGAGGCCTGATAAATATAAATATATTGAGTGTTTTTAAAGTCTCTGCAGGTTTATTTTTCATCCATTCATTCGCACACATCAGACCTTTATTCCAATTCCCATGAAACACCTCCAGCTGTTTGACGCTCCGTTGACCCACGGCGTTTGAACGCAGCGTCTGTGATCCAGAGAGGTAGGGCTGTGCACACTTTATGTGGCAGGTGCAGGATAATAAAAGCAATAAATGGACTCTTCTCTTTGCTGCAGCCCCATTTCATGATTTACGGCTGATGGTGTGATAAAAAATTTATTAAATGGAATTCTTGCATATTTAAATCTGCAGGCAACACAATGTGCAGAGTCCTGGCCGAGATTATCGCCTGGATGAGTTCTGTGAAGCGAATCTGCCAGCTATCTTGGCTAAGTAGCTCACGTCAAGTATTGTGTTATCCATATGAGCGATAAGAGCTTATTAGTGTAATGGCACACAGGGCAAAGCATGCTGGGTAATGGGAGGAGACAGGAGAGCGAGTGAGGAGGATAAGAGTCCCTGAAGACACGGACATTTTTCTCCGCGTTCAAACCGGTTTGCGGTCGCCCCGGTGCGTTTGTGGAGTGTTGCCAGGGCGACACCAGCAGCCATCACTTCCATTACTCACGGACTTTGGGGACAGGAACACACACAACACACACAACACACACGACTCACCGAACCGCTGTGAGCTGCTCACCAAGCCGACCGGACACAGGACAGCTAATCAGGGTCCGCCCAGGGAAGGGGACTTTGGGACCTTTTTTTTTTAGACTTCCTCTCTGAAATTTTCGCCCAAAACAGTGTCAAGAGAATAGAGTCAGCGAGCAGGATCATTAGCGAGCAAACGAGTCAACGACTTCCTGCGAGACGCTCTGACTCACACCTCTGTGGGCTTCCAAGATACGACATCGTGGAAGGATTGATGAAACGTTTCTTTTCTCCATTATCCAACAGCGTAGGTCTGCCTTACGAAACACAAACACACTATTGTGACGAATGATGATGAATAAACATGAGCGCTAGAGACATTAGGAGGGAGAAAACTAAAACCGGTGCCTCTCCAAAAGTGGCTGGAGGTAAAAAAAAAAAAAGAAAATAGCAGATTGCGCGAAGGGTTATGTAAATTACTTTTCATGGCTTTTTATAGTAAGAGAGTGAAAACAGGGAAAACAGCTACAATTCAAATCATTCTTTTAAGATTCTCGCCTTTTAATAGCGTAATATTTAATAATGTATTCGATTCAGGTCATTTTTAAAACATATATTTATACTTATATTATTTATAGTGGATTATTGGTGTGTTTTCTTGACCAGACGCTGGAGATCAAGTCCTGTGTGAAAAGCAACGCATCTCCAAAAATCTCGGTGCTAAATTCCTGCAAAGTTATGAACACAACACTTAATCAATCTTAAAGTTGATACAGTGAACTTGTTAGCAAACAGTTGCCTATTCACATGTACAGATACAGAGTAACCCAAGCAGTTATTTATGTCCGATATGAACTCTCCTTTTAGCTCCGTTTAGGTCTCCACCAACTCCTGGGGTCAATGTCTGCTCTCTAGCTGCTAGCTCCTCCACCATGTCCACCAGCTAGTCGCTAACTCTGTCTGGCTGTTGTTGGGCTGGTTGGAGCGTTTTACTTCCTGAAGACGTTGCTATGATGTACATATAGTGCACCATAGAGGAGGGAGTGAGCTCAGCTCGTTCATCCTGGTGTTTCACTGGTTACATCCTCTAATGCCGTGTTCACACCAAAACAGTTGCGAAATATTCGCGCGTCCAGATTACATGTTAAGTCAATGCACAGCCGCGTTAGGTTGCGAAAAAGCGGATTTTTCGCCGGGCGGCGCAATACTGGCGAAATGGCGTTGCGAATATTCGCAACTCCGCTTTTTCGCTTTTTCGCTTTTTCGCTGGTGATGAAATAATTCATCGGCAGCGAAAAATTCGCCCGACGCGGAGTTGCGAAAGCCAATCAGAGTTGAGAAGCTCCGCCCGGCATCACCGCCGTTCTGCCGTCACTGAATCAAACTGCGGGTCCGCTGAAGGAGCGCTGGAAGCGGCTTCATTCAGACACTCGTCCCGGAGGAGTCGGAGCTGTGTGCGACTACGGATAATATTATGAACCCAGACACGACTACGGATAATATTATGAACCCAGACACGGCTACGGATAATATTATGAACCCAGACACGGGGGCGTTTGATGTTCCGACGTGTGTGGAACTTTCTCAACAAGTATAAAGCATAACTAGTGGTTATTTCAATGGTCAATGGCGGAAATAGTAAATGTTTTCACTGACATGGAGATAAGCCCCGCCCCCTTTCCCCAGCGATGGTTGCGAAAAACAAATTAACCACTGGAGCGAGTTTTTTGCCGGGCGGCGCGATATAGGCGAAGTGGCGTTGCGAATATTCGCAACTGTTTTGGTGTGAACACGGCATAAGGCCTGTGTCCAAACGGGCCTCATTGACTTTTCCACAACAGGCATATGGTAACAAAGACCATGTGTACCCGCAGAGCAGAGCCATGTTTGTGAAAAGTAACATTTCATCGATAAAATCAGCATCATTAGGTGGCGCTCCACTTCAACATATGTCACCATGGGAACATGAGCAGATCCAGGACTCAGTATTTAGTGGAGCTAAACACCAGACCAGTGTTGTGGAAACATGGAAATACCCTTCTGGTGTTATGAAGCTGGTTTATGTTGCAGGACAGGGCAGTGAAATGAAATTCATTTGAGTGTAAAAGTCATGACAGACACTTTATGACCCTACAAATGATCTGTATTCACATCCATGCACACACCTGAGTCATTACGTCCTGCGCCAAGAAGACGGTGTGCGACTTAATGAGGCAAGTAGGTTTACTGTTTAACACACACACACACACACACACACACACACACACACACACAGACACAGCTGGGTGTGTAATGTGCCAGATGCCATTGGCTGAACACACAGCGGTCTGGGTAGGAAAGGAACCAACTTGAGCTCAGTGGCATTAGTGTAATGGATGGCATTCATCCTGTCCAAGACTATATTTGAACGCAGGGTTTCCTGACGGCCCAGCAGGCCTCGGTACACATTCATCTCTGGAATTCACTCCACACCGATCAATAGCAAAGGGAAGTTACACAGAGGGTGTTTCAGATGAAGGGCACCTTATAGAAATAATGTTACTGGACATGTGGACACGCATGTGATTTGATTTGAAGTGAAAATAAGACAAGGAAAGATATTGAGAGCAACAACTCTAACTGGAACTGGAAAAGCAGAATATCAAACTGAAATCAACCTGTTTACGAGGCCTCGAACTGGTGTTCAGTAGACCAACATGTAGGAATGAATCAACCACGAAATCTTCAAACTGAACTGACTACGCTGAAACAAGCCCTCGTTAGATAAGACATGATAAACCAGCCAGCTGTGAAATACAGCAGCTTGGTCAGACTATGACGCTACGTGGCCGCGTTATGGTGGAGGAAGAACATAGAACAATGAAGTCCACTCCAGGAGGACGCTGGGACAAAAAACACAAGACCGGTGTTTGTTTCCTGTGTGAAATCAAACGTCAACGTTGACTTGTTTAAAGTCACGTTCGTGGGTTAAGAAAGTACCGTCAACTGTAGACAAGAAGTGGACTGCGGTCTTGAAGCCTTCAGTTTGGCCTTTTTGGACGCCACCATCTTGGATTCTTTTGTAGCCCCTAAAGTGTCCCCTGCTTTATGGTCTGTTTGACTCTAAATGACCATAATTTACTAAATGAACATCATGCTGTATTGAAGAAGACTTGAAACTAGAGATTGAGACATAAACTCATGTTTACAATGTTTACTGAGGGAATACATCAAGAGAGAAGTAGAGTAATTTATATAGACTTCTATACAACCAGAGGAGTCGCCCCCTGGTGGTCAGGAGAGAGAATGCAGCTTTAACACATGAAGCATAGACTTCTATACAACCTGACTTACTGTATTTTGGCAGCCAGAGGAGTTGCATATTGACACACATGCTAAACTGACTCTAGAGGGGTTCGTAGAGGACGATAGTTTGAGGCGTAGAGCTGCTGGCCAAGCTGCTTTACTTCACAAGTCGGAAGTGATAACTTGTTGGATAACCGCTGCACTGCTGCCTGGAGCTTTGAGACTCTTACCACTAGTGAGACTAAATGTTTGGCCTGATGGTGGCATTAGGAAAAGGGTATTCTTAGAACGTCCAGCCTTGGACATCTCAGATGCAGCCTCTGTACTTTGTCAGTTACACGTGAATCACATCAGCTGTACTTTGAAGAAATGTTAATGCTAAAATCAGCTCGTTAGCTAAGGTTAACGTGAAGCATGTAAACGGTTGCCTTGTTAGCATTGTACAAGAACAGCAGAGGGTGATGGGAATTTGGCCATTTATTTTCGGTATTGTGTTGGAAACAAGCAGTGGATGAATGAATATTATGAGATATTATGAGCTTTTTAAGTCCTCTTGGGTTATTCTGTTGAACAAATTTCTCAGCAATCCATCCGTACTTGATAGTGATGACTGAGCGTACTAACTGGGCCCTAAATGTGATATAATCACACAAGTTAATGAACCATGTCCAAGTGAAATGAATAAGTCTATAAACTGAGTCTCAGTTTATTTTTTTCACAAACTTTGAGAGCCCAACATGATATTAAGCTACTATCATGTTTATTGGTTTGATGTGAGAGACAGTCTGGGAAAATTACATGTTCACTCTTTCACTGAGTACTACTGAACCCGCGTAACCGTGGCTATTAAAACCGTGTTGAATATTTGACCCCAAATAATCAGAGCACTGTGAGCGTGCACTTCATTTCAGTCAAACTTTTCATGGGAATATGATAGACCGTGTCAAAATTAACACTCTGATCAAATCTGAACTACAGTGGAGGAAACCCGCATGCTATTTGGCAAATATGTAATGGGGAGCGCTTCAGCGACTTTGGGTGTGCTTGATTTATCCTGCTGGACAGTCAAACAGTGAGAGGAGCTTAAACATCTGAGGGAAGGTGTCTTTGTATTCTTGTGAGCTAAAGCAGGAGCATCCATAATGTCATGTGTAAAGAGGAGCACAAAGATGAGCATGGAAGAGAGAGTAAAAACAAAAAAGAAAAGAGAGAGAGAGAGAGAGAGAGAGAGAGATAGAAAGAGAGAGAGAGTTCATCTTTATTCTGATGTGTTTAAATGACTTTTCTCTCTCTCTTGTTTTCTTTGTATCTCATTTTCATGAGCTGTGGTTGCCAAGGTAACTCATTTTAATTCATACAGCCATCAATTCAGTGCTCGACTTATTACTATTTACAGTACCCTGTGTGTGTGTGTGTGTGTGTGTGTGTGTGTGTGTGTGTGTGTGTGTGTGTGTGTGTGTGTGTGTGTGTGTGTGTGCTCAGACCTTCGTCGACCCCGTCGACCCATATTTATATCTGGAGTTTGGTTATTTTCTTTTTAGTTTTTCCATGCAGACTTCTCAAGCTAGCAAGCGCGCGCGCACACACACACACACACACACACACACACACACACACACACACACACACACACTTCATTATCTGCGATCTGGATGTCAGCAGCAGCAACCATGGTAACAAGTTAGAGAGGGGGATTCACACGATGCATCATTAATGTCACTTAACTCGCCTCTGTGACACTCTCTCTCCTCTTCCTCCTCTCTCTCCTCCTCCTCCTCCTCCTCCTCTTCTTCCTCTACCTCCTCTCTCTCATCCTCCTCCTCCTCCTCTTCTTCCTCTTCCTTCTTTCTCTCCTCCTCTTCTTCCTCCTCCTCCTCCTCATCTCGTACTTGGCTTTTCTCTCACCCATCTGTCTCTCTCTCTCTGCTGATAACTCGCAAATACCTTCCCAATTCCGGTGTGTGTGTGTGTGTGTGTGTGTGTGTGTGTGTGTGTGTGTGTGTGTGTGTGTGTGTGTGTGTGTGTGTGTGTGTGTGTGAATAACCAGCATCTCTGCATTGATAACCTGCAACACGTCCTCATGAGAAATGAATGAGCGTTCAGCAGCTCGTGGAATCTCTGATTCACTTGTTTTCTTCTTCTTCTTCTTCTTCTTCTTCTTCTTCTTCTTCTTCTTCTTCTTCTTCTTCTTCTTATTCTTATTCTTATTCTTATTCTTATTCTTCTTCAGGTGTCTGGATTCCTGCTGAGCCGGCACTCCTCTGCCTAAATAATGTTTTTGACTTCTTCAAACATAATTTCCGTTGTGATATTTAATGCGTGAGGAGGCAGAGAAGCACTTAAGAGCAAAGTCTGTAAGTCTATCAATACATTAGAATATTAAAAAGGAGTTTGGGCCGAAATCATAGGTAAAGAAACTAGCTGTTTCACATTTAAATATCCATTTTTAAAGTGCCTGACAGATAAGAAGATATTATTTCATGCCAGGACAACACAGAGAACACTACAGGTTTCTGTGGTGGGAGAGGACCATACATGGTGTTACACTGCCACCTGCTGGTCAACGTACTATTTGAAGAGGCCAGAGGAACAAGACAGCAGTGGTAGAGCCATTTAATCAATTTCAGCAAACATCCCAGTATGATTCAATGCAAAAAAAGTATCACGCATTACTACTTTGCAGTTAAATATTTAACATGTATTCCAACACTTTGACATAATGACATCTTATTAATACAATTCAGTATATATATATATATATATATATATATATATATATATATATATAGTCTAATATATATATATATATATATTAGTGCTGTCAAACGATTAAAATATTTAATCGCGATTAATCGCATTTATGTCATAGTTAACTCGCGATTAATCGCAATTAATCGCAATCTTTTTTTTTTTGCATTTTAATGCTCTTATCAACATGAAAAAGTGGATTGGCTTGCTTTATTTTATTGAAAAACAACTGCCAAACAGGGCGGTACAAAATAAAATTACTGCACATTTCAGGTAAACAAGGGTTTACAAAATAAAATTATAGAGTGCACCAGGCATGAAAACGGGTCAGGGGTGAAAAAGGTGAGAAGGATATTACCCCTCTAGGGGGTCCGGGGGCATGCTCCCCCGTAAGAAACATTTAAATATTCCATATTTTAAAGCATCAATCTGATGCATTTTGAGATGCTTTTTTTGCCAACCTGGGGAGAGCTGGAGAAACTTAACTTCAGCCATGAGTCAAAAATGATTATGGCCTCCTTACTAAGTATTATGCAAGCCATTTCATGCCAGCCTGTCACTGGTCTAACATTTACAGTATATGAGGCACAATGTGGTAAGGGAGAGCATGGCTGCCTTTGTTAGCATCATTTATATCTTTGATGCAGAGAATGCATCTGGTGAATCCCTGCCTGTTGATTTTGGAGAATACATCTCCTAGATGAAAGGACACCTCTTGCCCTTTTATTGAGACCTTGCCTTCCAGTTTTAGCCACGACCAGTTCCAGCTGCATTTCAATCCAGCTGTTTAACAATGGCTGCATCCTTTTCCCCTAACACACTCATTCTGCAAAAATAATGTTTGTATTAGTGTTAACTTCTAGTTTAGCCTTATTCAGACCTGCCAACCTTGATATATAACCTATATATTGATAAGTCATTAAATACTCGTCATGCATTATATTGCATTGCATATAATGTGTTAATTATAAAATTAATTTTAGACTAATTTTTACTAGCGTACTTTGACGTCAAAATGCGTATCCGCTACGCAAATTGCGTACAGGTTGGCAGGTCTGCTTATTGATAGAACGGTGGACCACTTTACCTTCTGCCTGGTCAGTCCCCTCACCTCAAAATCTACCTCCTCAAAAACGGTAGCGTTATGCCGTGTTCACACGGCATAAGCTAACGGAGCCACCGGAGCTTTAGCTAGCTGGCTAACGTTGCGTTCTCTCCTGCTGTGTTCAATGTGTTCACTCGCGCTCCCTTTTGGCACGCGCACCTGTTCACAATTGACTGAATATCATTCATTTTGCCGTATCTGTCCTGTATCCGGCCTTGAGGAGAAAGCAGCAGTATTTCAAAAATAATTGTCTGGGAACCTGGGTTGTGTTTTTCACTGGGAGTATTTGGGCCTTACAGTTTTGGGCTATGGCAAGATATATTTTGCAATTACACATGTTGTGACAGTTGCCATGGTTACAGACAGAATAACTCATCCTCGTGACATTTCCATGGCCAATGTACTTATGGACCGCTCCCCTTTAATGTCTTTGAAAAGCATTGGAGTCAGATAAAAGAGGAAGTCAGATAGAAAGAGGATAAAAACCCTTTACTCTCTGAGTTCGGGTCTCACTCATCTCTGAGGTGTGCTGACCGTGTGAAGGCCAGACTAGCAGGGGAGCGGAGTCCAAGATCTTGTATTAGGTATGCATTTCATGTATGTGTGTAATTGCTAAAATAAATAACCTTGATTGTAATATAACCTGTTCTGTCAATTCTTGAACACTCGAGGAATATCCCGGCGAGGAGAATTCCACTTCAATATATATATATATATATATATAT
>JBAMJR010000025.1:2430000-2435000 GCA_038501785.1 Myoxocephalus aenaeus
TACGGACCATAACCATAACTTACTCCAACGATTCAAGAGATGTAACTCCGTCCTCTGAAAGCCTGCGTTCCCCTGAGGGCTTTATTTACCTGCTCCGTCTCCATCTCTGCGTTCTCAATAATAAATAAAAAGTCTGGGGGACAAATGAAGCTGCGCGCTAGAATGAGTTTTTTCCCATTTCAAATAGGAAACCAATAACATGAAGTCCAATCAAGGAGCAAGTTCTATTCATTGTACTTATTGATTCTGGATTAGGTATTTATGTTTTCTTAATGCTGCCATAATCAATATCTTTCATAATAATAGCAGTAAACCCCCACTCTGCACTAACAGCACCAGCTGGCTTACCACAACTAAATGAAATGATTGACTGCAACACTGACGTTTAAAATGGAAGATGTTTCAGCTTCATGCTGCTTTATTATACAGCACGAATAATAAAACTAAAGGGCTCTGAATTCAGCGGGAAATAACCGTATTGTAATCTTATTTTGATTGAAGGATTTTTGAACAGAACTGAATGTAGCACAACATGGAGCCCTAAAGATTTCATTTTGGGGAAAAACACTTTTGGTACAATGTTATTTCACTTTTAGGTCCGTCTAGGGCCGTTCTTATTTTGATGTAAAGATGTGTACATCAGCAGTGTATGCAACACAACGTGGAAGTGCGGCCGAAAAATATTTTGATCCTAAAGTCAGTGAAAAATCGGGATAAATAATCGCAATTTCAATATTAATCAAAAGAATTGTGACTATTGTTTTGACCATGACCGTGCAGCCCCACCCAAAGCGGACTACAGTAGCAGCTAGCGGCTCAACACGCAGCTATGTTGACCTGCTAGCGGCTTAACACGCGGCTATGTTGACCGGCTAGCGGCTTAACACGCGGCTATGTTGACCGGCTAGCGGCTCAACACGCGGCTATGTTGACCGGCTAGCGGCTTAACACGCGGCTATGTTGACCGGCTAGCGGCTTAACACGCGGCTATGTTGACCTGCTAGCGGCTCAACACGCGGCTATGTTGACCGGCTAGCGGCTCAACACGCGGCTATGTTGACCTGCTAGCGGCTCAACACGCGGCTATGTTGACCGGCTAGCGGCTTAACACGCGGCTATGTTGACCTGCTAGCGGCTCAACACGCGGCTATGTTGACCGGCTAGCGGCTTAACACGCGGCTATGTTGACCGGTTAGCGGCTGGTGGAATGCCGATTATGGGAACTACAAACCCACTGAAGCACACTGTGTTTTTGTCACCAAACAGGTGAAACCCTCAGTCAACACAAGTTGAAGCCATCCGGAAAAAAAAGAGGGAGCCGATATACTTCCTGTTTAATGATGAGGTGGGTCATCTAAACCTAGATCCACTCTGTTACTTTGGATGCAAACCACTCGAATCATGTTGAGACCTTATCTCCACAGGACGGCATGGGAAAAGAAATAGCACCTGAAGAAAACAATTGTACAAATACAGTACAAATATAAAAAATACATATACAAATATTTGACTAGCAGTATTACTTTCAACACGCGTATATCCTACACAGATATGGATAAAGAAATTAGTCGGCCTTTGATTTCCCTCCTGGAAACCGACCGCATGTTAATTCTGATGGTTTTGACCAGAGGTTTGGTTTATACTGCTGCTGGTTTACTCACTATACGTTTTATTTCCACCAGGAGGCAGAGTTTTAAAGTTGTAATCCACTTGACCACAGTAATGCTTTTTTTTATACCTGCTATGAACAATTTGAGCCAGAGTTTATCTCTCCAGACATCTTTCTGTATGTTTCCTGTTAAAACAGAAGTTTATTTTGAAAAGACTCAATGAACGCATGCAAGGAGCAGTTTCCTGTGAACATAGCCGTTTATTTTGAAAAGACTATGCATGTAACCAGGTTAATGTTTAACGACCTTTTCAAGTAAATTATATAAAGCTGCGGTTCACCTTCTGGACACTAGATGGCAGGAGTGAGACGTCACTGAAGAGCTGACTACATGCTCTGTTTGCAGAACAGTTTACCTTCCATTATTTTTTTTGGGCTCAATCTAATCCATTACATCCAATACATAAATTGTTCAAACTATGATGATGACAAATCACATCTGTGGCTAAGTTACTCCTGTACTCCTGTAGCAGAGGATTGGACTTCTAGTGAAGAAAACTCAAGGTTCAATGTTGTTTATTGTCATTGTGCAACGCAGTTACACAACGACAATAAAACACACACCAGGTGATCAACTGTGACATCCACTGAGAAGTACTCGTTCTAGAAGTACTCGTTCTTAAAGTACTCGTCCTTAAAGTACTCGTTTTCGAAGTACTCGTTCTTAAAAGGACTCGTTCTAGAAGTACACGTCCTTAAAGTACTCGTTTTCGAAGTACTTGTTCTAGAAGTACTCGTTCTAGAAGTACTCGTTCTTAAAGGACTCATTCTAGAAGTACTCGTCCTTAAAGTACTCGTTTTCGAAGTACTCGTCCTTAAAGGACTCGTTTTCGAAGTACTCGTCCTTAAAGGACTCGTCCTTAAAGGACTCATTCTAGAAGTACTCGTCCTTAAAGAACTCGTTTTCGAAGGACTCGTCCTTAAAGGACTCATTCTAGAAGTACTCGTCCTTAAAGGACTCATTCTAGAAGTACTCGTCCTTAAAGGACTCATTCTAGAAGTACTCGTTTTCGAAGGACTCGTCCTAGAAGGACTCGTCCTTAAAGGACTCGTCCTAGAAGGACTCGTCCTAGAAGGACTCGTCCTTAAAGGACTCGTCCTTAAAGGACACACAAACACACACTAGAAACACAAACACCCACAAGACCCACACACACACACACACACACTAGAAACACAAACACCCACAAGACCCACACACACACACACACACACTAGACCCACACTCCACGATGACCGACGGCCCACCAGTTGCCATGGCAACAGGTGGGCCGTCCTTGGAGGCTAACAGGAAGTGGAGTGAGAACCGAGAACAGCAACTGAAACTGAAACAGCAGCGGAGCGCTTCGGTTAAACCGGACCAAGCTGTGTGTGTCTCTCTGTATGTGTGTATGTTTGTGTGTCTGTATATGCGTCACACACACACACACACACACACACACACACACACACACACACACGCTCTGGTATTCCTTGTCGTCGCTACACGCAGTAACTTGCTCACTTAACAGCACTGTTCCTGATAGAGCTCCATTTAGTTTATCAGTAAAGAAATACTCCTGAACCTTTAGTTTATCTAGTAAAGAAATACTCCTGAACCTTTAGTTTATCTAGTAAAGAAATACTCCTGAACCTTTAGTTTACCAGTAAAGAAATACTCCTGAACCTTTAGTTTATCAGTAAAGAAATACTCCTGAACCTTTAGTTTACCAGTAAAGAAATACTCCTGAACCTTTAGTTTATCAGTAAAGAAATACTCCTGAACCTTTAGTTTATCTAGTAAAGAAATACTCCTGAACCTTTAGTTTACCAGTAAAGAAATACTCCTGAACCTTTAGTTTACCAGTAAAGAAATACTCCTGAACCTTTAGTTTATCTAGTAAAGAAATACTCCTGAACCTTTAGTTTACCAGTAAAGAAATACTCCTGAACCTTTAGTTTATCAGTAAAGAAATACTCCTGAACCTTTAGTTTACCAGTAAAGAAATACTCCTGAACCTTTAGTTTACCAGTAAAGAAATACTCCTGAACCTTTAGTTTATCTAGTAAAGAAATACTCCTGAACCTTTAGTTTATCTAGTAAAGAAATACTCCTGAACCTTTAGTTTACCAGTAAAGAAATACTCCTGAACCTTTAGTTTATCTAGTAAAGAAATACTCCTGAACCTTTAGTTTACCAGTAAAGAAATACTCCTGAACCTTTAGTTTATCTAGTAAAGAAATACTCCTGAACCTTTAGTTTACCAGTAAAGAAATACTCCTGAACCTTTAGTTTACCAGTAAAGAAATACTCCTGAACCTTTAGTTTACCAGTAAAGAAATACTCCTGAACCTTTAGTTTATCTAGTAAAGAAATACTCCTGAACCTTTAGTTTATCTAGTAAAGAAATACTCCTGAACCTTTAGTTTATCTAGTAAAGAAATACTCCTGAACCTTTAGTTTATCTAGTAAAGAAATACTCCTGAACCTTTAGTTTATCTAGTAAAGAAATACTCCTGAACCTTTAGTTTACCAGTAAAGAAATACTCCTGAACCTTTAGTTTATCAGTAAAGAAATACTCCTGAACCTTTAGTTTATCAGTAAAGAAATACTCCTGAACCTTTAGTTTACCAGTAAAGAAATACTCCTGAACCTTTAGTTTACCAGTAAAGAAATACTCCTGAACCTTTAGTTTACCAGTAAAGAAATACTCCTGAACCTTTAGTTTATCTAGTAAAGAAATACTCCTGAACCTTTAGTTTATCTAGTAAAGAAATACTCCTGAACCTTTAGTTTATCTAGTAAAGAAATACTCCTGAACCTTTAGTTTACCAGTAAAGAAATACTCCTGAACCTTTAGTTTACCAGTAAAGAAATACTCCTGAACCTTTAGTTTATCAGTAAAGAAATACTCCTGAACCTTTAGTTTACCAGTAAAGAAATACTCCTGAACCTTTAGTTCCTCAACAGAAGGAGTTGTAAAGCTGGACGCAGCATAAACCCCAAAAAGCCTCAGAATAAATAAAACTCTTTATTCAGATGTACATGTTGATTCACTGCTACAGTCAGTGGAGTCGGCTTCTCTTCTCTTCCACTGGACGCTGAGCTGCAGAAGCAGACTGGATCTACTGGATCTCATCTCGTCCAGTCTCTACTCTCTAAGTGCACTTGAGGGATTCCTCGTTGAGGCGGTGAGGCAGAGGCACTGCTTCTGGATTAAAAGGTCTCTCTGGTTAAAAGGCCCGATGGATGCTGCTGCGCTGCTCATCATCCTCACACATGTCCAACTTCAGGGAGGCTGTGATCGCTGAGACAACAAAAGACTTAAACAGCACGGGTGAAGCGTTAAA
>JBAMJR010000025.1:2440000-2502500 GCA_038501785.1 Myoxocephalus aenaeus
TCCACTTTTTCATGTTAATAAGAGCATTAAAATGCAACAAAAAAAATGCGATTAATCGCGAGTTAACTATGACATAAACATCGCGATTAAATATTTTAATCGTTTGACAGCACTAATATATATATATAATATATATATATATATATATATATATATATATATATATATATATATATATATATACATATACATATACATATACATATACATATACATATACATATACATATATATATACATATACATATACATATATATATATACATACAAACAAATGAAAATAATCTAATCTGATCTAAATAATTCCCCTGTTTATTATTTATATATTTCCACATTTATTTTCCTATTCTTTTACAGAGCTTATTTTATGACACTCTCTGACTATAAACTACAAGTCTTACTAAATCAGTGTTTGCATTCATAAATTGTCTTTTCAGTTTCACAACGGTTGTTGGATATTTAACGTTCAGCTAAAGATCAGATGTGGACGAAGTCATCTGAGAGGATTCAGATATCAACAGATTGTGCTTCAGATGGGTGTTTTAAACTTGCTATTAAAACTGAAAAACAATCATTCAGACCAACTAATCAGACAGCCAGATACACACACACACACACACACACACACACACACACAACGCTCTCAAAGGGTTGCTCTCCGTTACTGTGCTCTGAATAACTGCGTCCATGGAACTAACCGAATTATAGTCCTTATCTTAACAACAAAGTGGTGAACCACGGCGTGTGTGTGTGTGTGCGCGTGCGCGTGCGTGTGTGTGTGTGCGTGCGGTCTCACCGCCGCATGAAGACACAGGAGAGATCTGCAGCGGGTAGGAGTGGGAGGAGCTCACGGTCTGCTCTTCGTTCTCAGTGGTCACTTCGATGGTCTGGCAGACGAATGGCAGCTGCTCGCTGCTGATCATGTGATCTTCTACTGAGCTGTGAATGGCTGCAGGGACAGAGCCGTTATGACGGGATGAACACATGAACTCACTCTGGTGCTGGAAGTGAATCATTGATCCATGCATCTCAAGTGTGTGGAAAGATCTAGTTACACATCCACCCACTGATAAGATGGAACGATGATACCATGATCCTCCATCAGCCATCACACCACGTTATTCAAGAGCAATAAAATCACAACACTGCTTTGATAATGTGTCTGTGTGTGTATGTATATATATATATATATATATATATATATATACACACACACACATATATATATATATATATATATATATACACATACATACATACATACATACATACATGTCCATCAGAAACATGAAACAGCCCAAAGCCATGAAGAAGAGTCTGTACCTGAGGCGCTGTCCGTCATGGTGAAGTCTCTTGGTTCCTCTTTGATGGCTTCCATCTTGACGACGTCCTGCATGGTGTAGTCGACGGGTCCAACATGGCTGTCGGGACGAGCCCTGTCTGGAGAAGGAGACGCCGCCTGCTGCTGGACAGAGAACCAGACTCATCACCATGTCCAACAGGACGGAGACGTTAATGTCACAGATCTGTGAGGAACACTCCTCTTCCAGCAGGACATTAAAACAGAGTCCTGATGTAGTCACGTCTTTACACTGTGCTAATGGTGAGCCAGTGCACAGCTTTATGAACAGGTATTTAGCTGAAATAAATAATAAAAACACTTAAATCATGACAGTTTATACCAGACCAGGACCCAGCCTGATATCTGCAGCATGTAAACAAGGACATCACCCGACCAACTGTACTGACCCTGCCAGCCAAACTCACACATGTTCACTCATAAACACATTAAGAATGTTTTCATGTTTCAATTCAATACGTTTAAGAATAATCTGTCATCCCGTTTGACTTCCTATTCAAATTCAAGCAGAATAGAAGACGGCTGAGAGAAAGGTTCTGTCGGTACTGGGTGTGTCTTATCGAAGGTAGGCGTGTCTTATTGAAGGCAGGCGTGTCTTATTGAAGGCAGGCGCATCTTATTGAAGGTGTGTTATCGAAGGTAGGCGTGTCTTATTGAAGGTGTCTTATTGAATGTGGGCGTGTCTTATTGAAGGTGTCTTATTGAATGTGGGCGTGTCTTATTGAAGGCGGGCGTGTCTTATTGAAGGCGGGCGTGTCTTATTGAAGGCGGGCGTGTCTTATTGAAGGCGGGCGTGTCTTATTGAAGGCGGGCGTGTCTTATTGAAGGTGCTCGCGTCTTATTGAAGGTGCTCGCGTCTTATTGAAGGTGTTCGCGTCTTATTGAAGGCGGGCGCATCTTATTGAAGGTGCTCGCGTCTTATTGAAGGTGCTCGCGTCTTATTGAAGGTGCTCGCGTCTTATTGAAGGTGCTCGCGTCTTATTGAAGGTGTCTTATTGAATGTGGGCGTGTCTTATTGAAGGTGTCTTATTGAAGGCGGGCGTGTCTTATTGAAGGTGCTCGCGTCTTATTGAAGGTGCTCGCGTCTTATCGAAGGTGTCTTATTGCATGTGGGCGTGTCTTATTGAAGGTGTCTTATTGAAGGTGTCTTATTGAAGGTGTCTTATTGCATGTGGGCGTGTCTTATTGAAGGTGTCTTATTGAAGGCGGGCGTGTCTTATTGAAGGTGTCTTATTGAATGTGGGCGTGTCTTATTGAAGGTGTCTTATTGAAGGCGGGCGTGTCTTATTGAAGGTGCTCGCGTCTTATTGAAGGTGCTCGCGTCTTATCGAAGGTGTCTTATTGCATGTGGGCGTGTCTTATTGAAGGTGTCTTATTGAAGGTGTCTTATTGAAGGTGTCTTATTGCATGTGGGCGTGTCTTATTGAAGGTGTCTTATTGAAGGCGGGCGTGTCTTATTGAAGGTGTCTTATTGAAGGTGTCTTATTGAAGGCGGGCGTGTCGTATTGAAGGCGGGCGTGTCTTATTGAAGGTGCTCGCGTCTTATTGAAGGCGTCTTATCGAAGGTAGGCGTGTCTTATTGAAGGCGGGCGTGTCGTATTGAAGGCGGGCGTGTCTTATTGAAGGCGGACGTGTCTTATTGAAGGCGGGCGTGTCGTATTGAAGGCGGGCGTGTCTTATTGAAGGCGGGCGTGTCTTATTGAAGGCGGGCGTGTCTTATTGAAGGCGGGCGTGTCGTATTGAAGGCGGGCGTGTCGTATTGAAGGCGGGCGTGTCTTATTGAAGGCGGGCGTGTCTTATTGAAGGCGGGCGTGTCTTATTGAAGGCGGGCGTGTCTTATTGAAGGCGGGCGTGTCGTATTGAAGGCGGGCGTGACTTTTCCTTCACAGAACAAGACTCACATGTCACAGGAACAACCTGACCGACGAACAAGTTAATTATTGTCCATTATTTATGTTTTTAATGTTTTATTGACGATTCCCAAATTTGTCTGTGCTGCCCAACGTGTCACAAAACTAGACAGGAGGAATATTTAAGTGCGAGGCCTGGGTGGGCGATCAGAAACGCGTCATTTTGTCCGCAGTACAGCGTTGTAAAAAGGTTGCGTCGCATGTGAACGTCCCTTGAGGATGTCTGTGTTACGGAGCCACTGGGTGTCTACCTCTTTATTTCCCTTGGGCCGCCCCTCCTTGTCCGTCTTCTTCTTTCCTAAACGGACAGAAACACACCTCTCAGAAAAGGATTTAAAAAGCCACAACATATGTGGATAGATGAAATCTGGGGAAGTGGAGTTGTTCGCCGCAGCAGCACTCACCTTTCTTCATGCTCCTCTCCGAGGAGGAGAGCATCTTATAGACTCTGAAGGCGTTGGTTCCCTTTTTGATGCTCTTGTCCTTCACCTCCTCGATGTCCGGCAGGCTGTTCATGGCACAGCGGAAGTTTGCCTTCCACGTCTTCGGATCTGGGCGATCTGTGCCGAGCTGGAATTTACCTGCAAGCGCACGGAAACAAAATCAAGGAAGAGTGAGCAAGTTCAAATGTTACATTTATTTTTGTTTTCTTTCTGTGTATTTGCTGGGTTGAGAGTGTGTGTGTGTGTGTGTGTGTGTGGCATTTTCAGAAACACTGAAAAAGGAGCACCACTGAGTGCATGTTAGACTTCTTACCAGTGTGTATGGCCCATCTCATGAAGAGCGGGGCGTCTTTCTCCAGGTCCCAGCCATGACGCGCAGCATGCATCCACGGGATCTGGAAGATCCGCTTCTCCTACAGACAATTACCTTCAGTCAGCGCTTGACAGATAATATCATTGTGTGTGTGTGTGTGTGTGTGTGTGTGTGTGTGTGTGTGTGTGTGTGTGTGCGCACTTACTTTGTTAACCCATTTGAGTCCTGGTATCTGACAGGAGTCGATCTGTTCCTCCAGCCAAGGTCTCATCCTCATTCTCTCTACTGGCATTGTGTCCTGTAGTTCACACACACACACACACACACACACACACACACACACACACACACACACACACACACATATCCATTATAGATAACATGTACGTTTGATGACAGATTACATTGGAATGCAATGCAACAAGTATCCTCTTCAAACGTCTCTCTCTCTTGTAGTACATTATGAGGTTTCATTTCCATCAGGGGGAAAAGGAAAAGGGTTGTAACCAGAACAAGAAAACCAGAACCAGAATGGCCACAAGTGTCAATGCTAGAGGAAGCAGCCACTACAGGAGTGGTGCGTAGAAACAGGGATCTATTGGCAGAAGCGGAGTAGCATATGAATAAGTATATTGCTTTAGCGCATGCTGGCATGAAAACAACAACAACGCTTGTGTTTGCGTCAGCTTAAGACGAGGCCCGGAGAGGACAAACCAAACACCGGCCCTCCACGTCTCCACGTGGGAGACGGTTCAGTCGGATGCAACCTGCAAAGTCTCAGGGTTGGTTTTCATGCAAAACAGCCACCCGGTTGAGTGCCACACAAAGAAGGGAGCGTTCCTCCATTGTATCTGTGGCTGTAAAGATAACGCTGCCGCCCGTTAACGCGAACTCACTATCTGGACCGCAGACCCGACGTCCTCGACGCGACCGTCTGACTGCTTCGCGTCTTGAATTACATATTTTAGAAAGGCGAGGGCAAATCGGGTGGACGACAGAGAGAAAGAAGTCGAGGAAAGATAACGAACGCAGCAGGGTTTTTTTTTTTTTATCTCAAAACAGCGAGCGGACACTTGTTCTAGCCAGCAGGGTCGTGATCAAAGTGCAGTCGGCGGGCGAGGCCAGAAGCACCCGACAGGTCAGACAGGGTGGCACGGCACCCAGGGCTAAATATTATCCCTTTATGAGCCGCTGCTGTGGAAACTCCCTGCAGCCGATTATACACCGATTATACACCACAAGCAATATTATGTACAACAGTCAGCTCTACCGGCACTGGGTTTACGTTTAAATTGAATATAAAGTTAAAAAAAACATAAATAAATAAAAAGGTAAGTCATTAACTCTGTCAGACCAACACAGTGTTGTAGTACTGTGTGTGTTTCCTGTAGTGAGTCACATCAGTTTGAACAGGTATGATCATCACCAGCAGCCAGGTGTGTGACGGACAACTACACACCACTGAGCAATACTGTTATCATATGTTTGTGTAATACTGTCACTATAAGTTGTGCCTTGTTTGTATTTATTGTTTACCTTTAGTGTGATGTTGTGTTAGGACCCAGCACAACAAGCGTGTCCTCGTACAGTAACTGTTATCTGTGTATGACCAGAACAATGTCTTGAATCTTGATGACAAACACCGTGGCTTCTGACAGCACTCTGATTTACCAACACCTGCATGAACACCTGAATACCACATGAACAGCCTCACGTGAACCTCACGTTAACAGACACACAACTTGTAGTGCCGGCCTGACCCAGTAAACACATTAAACAGTCGCTTTAAGACCGCGTGTTTAGGACAACACGTCCCGCAGCATCAGCGGTGACTGTGTGACATGGTAGCGGGTGTGTGTGGAGTTTCAGTCCGTCCGACACGCAGACTCACGTCCGGGGTAACGAGTGTCTGCCAGCGGGCGGACCCACAACCAGCAGAGGCAAAAGTGAAAACACAAACAGGAGCGAGTCCGCGGGACAGAAAACTACACTTTCACTTACACGTCGAGCTGAGAGCCGTCAGTCGCCATGTCTGCCCGCGAGCCAACGCGATCAATGCGGAAATCACGCTTACCTGCTCAGTCCGGACGGGCTGTGGCCTCGCGCTCCCGCTCACGAGCCCGCGCGCCGCAGCCGTTAAAGTAGTGTGAGGTTTAAAGAAAAGAAAAGGAAAGGAAAGGCCTCGTTTACTTGAGTTTCTGCGTCCAGACCGAAAGCAAAACAACGGCTGGTCGGGAAGTGGGGGCTCGCGCTGGAAATCCCCCTCCTGCGCTCGCGCTGTGTCGATGCGAGCGGCGTCAAGGAAGTACTGCCCGCGTGCGCGCCGCGCGAGGAGGGCTCACTCTGACCACTTTACCGGCGCGCCGCCTTCCTGCTCTTTTGTTTAGCGCGTTTTATGAATCTGTCCAGGGACTACAAATGAAGAAAACCCCTTAAATGTAATGTAGAAAGTAATGTATACAACATTATAAACACAATGTAATTACCCTGTGTATTATCTGATTATCTATAGGACATGGGTAGTGTCCTATAGATAATCAGAAACCGTTTATTTACCTGGAATGTTTACACAAACAAGGATTTTTTTCTTGGCGGAAGGTGCATGACATTAAACATTAGACAAGACGAGATCATCAGAATAGGAATAGGAATAATCCTGTATTAGTCCCACAGTGGGGACATTTATTCTCTGCATTTTGACCCATCCGTAGTATTTTTAAGGAGCAGTTTAATACCATTTAGATCAAATAATCCTGTATAAATCCTGCAGCAGGGGAAATGTACAGGAGTCCAGCAGCATACAGAAAGTGCAAACAAGAGACATAGTAAAATAGATCAAAACAAGTATTATGAATAAATAATAAACAGTAAAGAATATTAACGTAAAAGTAAAGTAAAAAAGGTTGAATAAAACATCCACAATAACTAAAATATAACTACAAATAGTACATGTACAGACAGAATACATTTGTATTGCACGGTGTATTGCGAGTCACATTGCCACGGTAATAATGTATTGTATGCCAATGTTAAGAGGTTTTATTCTTACTGAAGTCATTTCTGTTATGTTTCTGTTGCATGTCAACACCTGGTTTATTTTTAGATGTGAATGTGACTTATGTCACAGCTGGTTATGGTTTCCCTCTTTTACTTCCACCACGTGACACGGTCCACACCACTGTGCTAGGGCTGAGCTCCATGTATTCTACTCTACACCGTTATTACCACACACATGTGAATGTATTCTACTCTACACTGTTATTACCACACATGTGAGCTCCATAGTGGTATTATACTCTACACCGTTATTATCACACACATGTGAATGTATTCTACTCTACACCGTTATTACCACACATGTGAATGTATTCTACTCTACACCGTTATTACCACACATGTGAGCTCCATAGTGGTATTATACTCTACACCGTTATTATCACACATGTGAATGTATTCTACTCTACACTGTTATTACCACACATGTGAGCTCCATAGTGGTATTATACTCTACACCGTTATTACCACACACATGTGAATGTATTCTACTCTACACCGTTATTACCACACATGTGAGCTCCATAGTGGTATTATACTCTACACCGTTATTATCACACATGTGCGGTTAAATCACGTTATTACAACAACACATGTGCGGGTAAATCAAACAACTCCACGTGTAATTTAATGTTGATAATGTAGTCAAAGTTCAGGAGCAGAGGAGGAGGGAACCGCCCACTGTGTGAATCGTCCTCTTCGCAAACATAGACGATCTTTGAGGGGGATTTCATTTTCACTTCCTCTGCTGTAGCTCCTCCCCTTTCGGCGCCGCCGCTGCTGGAAACGAAACAAGAAACTTCAAGCGCCCGTGCGTGCTCGTGCGTGCGTGCGTGTGTGCGTGTGACTTTGTTTGTGTGCTCGTGTGCGTGTGTGTGCCTGTGTTCGCGCGCGCGCGTGTGTGTGTGTGTGTGTGTGTGTGTGTGTGTGTGTGTGTGTGTGTGTGTGTGTGTGTGCGTGTGCGCGCGTGTGACGGCCCACCTGCAGTTGTTTGGAAAGTGCACGTTTCCTCAGTATTTGCCTGCAGACGTCCCGCAGTGAGAATGCGGGTTCCTGTTGACTTTGAACGCAACAGTTTCTAACAGGAAGTAGTTTTGACTCAGAAATTGCAGCGTTGCGTTTTCTGATGAAATGTGAACATGATGGATTCTATCTATAGTACAATGTATTATTGGTTGTATAGGCTTATACAACTATTCAAATAATGAAAATGTATTACTTTATATTATTGTAATGATGTTAAGAGCAAAGGTTATTTATAATGTAGTGTTATTGTTGTTATTATACATCATATCATGTAAAGGCTTCTAATAAACCCAGTGGGCTTCCTGCCTCTTACTGTCATATTATTCATCTGTGTTATGTTTAAGGTTTTTAAAATTGCGCTTCATACATGCACTGTAAAACCTGATGAGTAAAGTCAACTCAAATAGTTTAAGGAAACCGATTGCCTTGAACCATTTAAGTTAAATAACTCAAATCCTTTTAGTGGAAAACAATGCTTAAATGGAATACTCCTAATTCAAGTATTTATTGTTAGGTATACTTAAGTAAATAAATGACTAGGACTAAGTCCATTCTTTGGACTTAAAACATATTCATTATTTAAACTTATTTGTAATGTTTGTATGAACAAACATTACAACAAACAGATGCAATGAATTTATTTGAACCAATATGATATTTTGACCAGAACGTTACAAATAGGGCTGTGCGCTATACCGGTTTCAAATTTCCATACGGTATGAATTTATCATATACTGCATAGCCATAACGACTGTTGTCACTCTTCAGCAGGCAGCAACATTTATATTTTCACCGCTGAGGGCGCAGCGGTCGGAGCTACTTACGTGTCATGGTTGTAACTTGTGTCATGGTTTTAACTTTAGTCATGGTTAAAACTTTATAACAACAATTAATAACCCACAACTAACGCTCTTTAACAGGGTAAAACACCACGACACAACAGTTTGGGACACATAAACACTTTTCTAACACTAATAATTGTACATTTATAAAATTACACCGCCGAACTGCATGCTGGGTTGAGCTCGGCCACTTCAAGAAGAAACTCCGTCGCAGGAGGAGACAGACCCTTCCGGTCTGCTGGTTACAATAACGGTGTTATCGGATAGTACAGTGTCTATTTCTCGGTAACTTTTGAAAAATGTGAGCGAAAAAACGCCGAAAAATGTACATTTACAGACACCTGTCTTAACGACAGATCAAGGATCAGCTAAGTTTTCGAAGACATCCACTGTCTATAAAATCAATTTAGATCAAATGAGTTAATACAACACATTGGAATTGATACACATAACTTGAAAGTCTACCAGAAGTTGATCAAACTCCAAATGACTGAGTCATTATGGCTGCAGTTCACTTTCGAGTTACTACAAGTAACTACAACTTTCTATGCCATTTAAGTTGAGTTAGCTTACTTCTTTTATTAAGATGAGCTGGTAGGTTTTACAGTGTGCTACAGTCCATCCCCAACATGGCGCGATCTGTTTACACCAGAGAGAAACCACAGTAAAGTACAGGAACAGAGGATATGATGTTTGGAGAGAAAAAACATTAAAAAACACTGTTATTTAAACTAAATATGTGTAATCGGTGAAGTCATACTGTCAGGGTGCAGCTCTAGAGTCAGGGTTATCTCCCTCTGACACACACACACACACACACACACACACACACACACACACACACACACACACGTGTGGAGCCACTGATAAACTAATGGAGCAACTGACTACTTAAGTCTTGACTCAAATGACTGTTCACAGTATTGAGACACAAAGAGACACAAGGACAACTGGAGCGAAACACACATCTGCTGGTCTGTTAAAGTGTGTGTTAAAGTGTGTGTGTTAAAGTGTGTGGTGTGATGTGAGACACAGTTTCAGTTTCTGGATGTGTCCCTCTGAAGGCTGGTTCCTACAGAAGAGGGCCCTCAGGACCACATGTCTCTCTGGCGCTCGTGAACTGTTAAGAGACAAATATGAGACACATATTATGAAGTGTCTGCACGTATATTAACTTACGGTCTTCCCCGGTGACTCATCATCCTACCAGCGCTCAGAGTGGAGACAACAAAACCACACTGGAAATAATCTTTCTTCATTGTGTTTATTCTCGACAATGACTTTTACCTGCAGTAGTGAAAGACACACAAACATCCCAGTGAAAGACACACAAACACTCCAGTGAAAGACACACAAACACTCCAGTGAAAGACACACAAACACTACAGTGAAAGACACACAAACACTCCAGTGAAAGACACACAAACACTACAGTGAAAGACACACAAACACTCCAGTGAAAGACACACAAACACTACAGTGAAAGACACACAAACACTACAGTGAAAGACACACAAACACTCCAGTGAAAGACACACAAACACTCCAGTGAAAGACACACAAACACTACAGTGAAAGACACACAAACACTCCAGTGAAAGACACACAAACACTACAGTGAAAGACACACAAACATCCCAGTGAAAGACACACAAACACTCCAGTGAAAGACACACAAACATTCCAGGGAAAGACACACAAACACCCCAGTGAAAGACACACAAACATCCCAGTGAAAGACACACACATCCCAGTGAAAGACACACAAACATCCCAGTGAAAGACACACACACACCCCAGTGAAAGACACACAAACACCCCAGTGAAAGACACACAAACATCCCAGTGAAAGACACACACACCCCAGTGAAAGACACACAAACACTACAGTGAAAGACACACAAACATCCCAGTGAAAGACACACAAACACCCCAGTGAAAGACACACAAACATCCCAGTGAAAGACACACACATCCCAGTGAAAGACACACAAACATCCCAGTGAAAGACACACACACACCCCAGTGAAAGACACACAAACACCCCAGTGAAAGACACACAAACATCCCAGTGAAAGACACACACACCCCAGTGAAAGACACACAAACATCCCAGTGAAAGACACACACATCCCAGTGAAAGACACACAAACACCCCAGTGAAAGACCCCCCCCCCCCCCCCCCCCCCCCAGTGAAAGACACACACACATGCAGGAGGTTGAGCTCAGTGTGTATAATATGTGTGACCTGAAGAAGGAAAGAGGTTCTCTGGACATTCTACTGCAGCTCACAGTATTCATCATTCTGATCTTAGCAGAGCCACATTTAAAGGGACAGTGACACAGGGCTCATACACATTCTGAATAATGGATTTCATGACTTTAAACCACATTTCCATGAACAAACATTTAGTGGAATCTGGGTGTAAACATGAAAAAGAGAGAAAATGTAGTATTTAAACCAGTGATTCTCAAACTTTTTCTGTCACGCCCCACTTTGGAGGAAGAAAAATGTTCGCCGCCCCAACAAGATTGTAACTAAATGGTCCAACTTTGTGTGATTCCTGCATCCGTGCTTTTTCAAATAATAGAATGAAGAAAATGTAAATCCCTTTCAAGTAAACCAGATCGCTCCATCAGACAAAAACTAATAACATGTGCAATCACTTTGTTAGAACAATGCAAATAAAGTTATATGTGTGCAAAACATAACTAATATCTGGCAACAAAATTACCTATTGTGGCTGCAAATAACCTGTTTTGCATGAATATATTTTCAAGATAATAACAATAACGTTCAACCTGTGCAAAACAAAATGAGTGCAGATGTGTGAGCATCAGGTTGTATCAGTATTAGTGGCTGCAGTGAGCTGCTTTCCTCTACACATATTTTTAAAACAGGGTTGTAGATTTGATACGGCCGCTCTTAATTCATGCTCAATGTTGAGCTTAGATCTATTTTCTGTTTTGAGAGATGCAACAGCAGAAAATACCTCACGGAGATCTCACGGAGACTTTTAGAAAAACGCCAAGAATCGTTGAGTCGCGCATGAGCAGTGTAACCTGTTAACGGAGTAACGTAAACATTTCCATGAAAGTACAGGCATTTCTCCATGTATTTATTAATGACGTCCTTTTGGGATAGAATTTTTTCCGAGGACTTTTCCAGGCCTGGAAATAACCATTTTATAACAGGGTACCCCCAGGATTTTTCATCTCAAATTTAAGACTTTTTAAGACCTTTTCAAGACCACTTTAAATGAAATTTAAGACCAACATCGCACCTTTCCTGATATGCGTATGAATGAAAAAAATAGGAAATCAATCAATCAATCAATCAAATAACTTTAATCATAAGACAGAACCATTTAAAACAATAACTGTGAGGGGTGTACGTGTGTGTGTGTGTGTGTGTGTGTGTGTGTGTGTGTGTGTGTGTGTGTGTGTGTGTGTCTGGATATGTCTGTGGGTGCACCTGTGTGCGGTTGTAGTACAACAGATCCTACAGCCCTTGGAGCTCTGCGCTTTTGGCAGCAATCTGTTCATCCAGTTTGATGAGTTCAGCCAACTTGTCCTTGTGGCTCCTTCTAAAGGCATTAGACTTTGCTATTAGCTCTGCCATCTTGCTGCCTGCTTGCTTGGCTTCAGCCTGGTCTGTTTTAACCGAGCCAGCTGGTTTACAGAGGCAAGCAGGGTTGGATTAGCTTTAACGTTAAATTAATGAACACATGGCGAAATTGTATTGCAATGTTTTATCTCCTGAAATCAAAATGTAGTTACGATCTAGCAGACGTTTTTATCGCAGTGAAATGTGTGTACGGTATGGATTGAAGTAGAATATTTTTGTGAGATCGCACAACTCTTTTTTTTGTCTGTTTTCTACCAGGCTGCAACCTCCGTGAAGATGCCGGAGTGACGGTGGTCTTCGTGTTTAGTTAGTCTATTTTGAATGTAATTTAATTTGACCCTGTGTGCATTCAGTTCATTCAAATGTACTCTAACATTTTGGTCTACGTGTCTTATTTTATTGTATTGTTATATAATAATGAACAATATTTTCTTATCATATATTATTATATATAACATTTTATCTTATTTGGCATTTGTTGGACTGCTTGTGTTACCAAACAATGGGATCTTGATAGGCTTAATTTAGTAAGTAAAGTATTGTTTTTGTGTCATGATGAATATATTCAACTCGATTCTGGGGCGTCATTCTGAGACTTCGCTGAGTCGGCAACCGGACCCTGGCGACGTGTTTTCTGTAGCCGGCTTCAGGCCAGTGCTGGCCCCAGGTTAGTTTCCATTACGGCCGAGTGACGGCAGTGACGGCCGCCGGAATCGGGCCAGTGTATTCGGTCCGATTCTGGGGCGTCATTCATGCCGAGTCTCAGCAGAATCGGCAACGGGACCCGGGCCGGACATGTTTCTTCCGGCGTGTCTACCTTAAGCCGGATCCGGACAAGGTCATTTTGGCTACCTGGGGAAGAACCCTTTAATTTACAGAGAAGAAACATCTTCAGCTGGAGGACTGTGGACTCTGTAACACTACTGGCAAGTGCATCTGACCCTGCTGGTGAGACACGCGATGGAAACGGGAAAGCAGGTTCGCATAGCTCGATGCAAACCTGCGAGCGCGCTAGTTAGCGTGTGGGGAGGGGGGTGGCGCGCGATCAGCTGTTAAACTCTACAGCGTCTCAGCAGTTCAGAGCCATATACAGGTTGCCTGATATTTTGGATGCGACGTTTGGGTGTACTAAGATTCGTTGTAACAACGAACAATAAACAAATGTTGTGGCGCCGTATCAAATAAGGAAGGGGGTAAAAATTAAGACTTGATGAACGAAATTTAAGACCTGTTGACAAAATGTAATACCTTTTTAAAGGCCTTAAATTATGAATACTAAATTTAAGACTTTTTCAAGTTTTTAAGACCTCGCGGGTACCCTGTGTAATTCCATGACCGTAAGAACCCTGAGACATTGTTTCATGTGATGGCCCGATTTGATTATACTTTGTGCATTTATTGCATTCAAAAACTGTGAATACACATACTGACTGTGTTACCTAGTGAAAGGACGGACATGTCCACGACCTTTGATTGTGTTTATGTGTGTTGTATTTAAGTGTCTTTCATGCAACACATTAAAAATACAAATGTTGACAATGCTTTTGGGTCAAAATCAAACTAACGCTATCCTGTTTGACTTCATCTATGCAGTGCTTTGTTGTTTTGAAAGCAGACATCAGACACAGTGAAGGAGAAATAGATGGAAATGTCCCCCGCTGGTCAGACCTCAAGCTTGAGGAAAGTAGAAGTCTTTGGTCAGCATGGAGACGATGCAGGGGATCTGCTTCTTGCCGGTGTATCCGGGCAGGTTGGAGTTGGACTCAAAGTGCAGCGCCACCTTGCGGTTGACCCGGGTCATGATCTGCATCAGCTCCAGCTGTCCGGAGAAATGCAGCAGCATCTCACACAGCGCCTGCATGAACCACGAGCCGTTCTGGGTGTTCCTCCACGAGTAGTAGCCTGCGGGAGAGCGGAGCGTTAGCGTCACGGCAAGGTGTAGACGCTTACCGGACGGAGAAGACGTGTGACAGAGAGAAAGAGAGACGTTCTCTTCTACCGCTTCCGCCAGACGTTACCTGGAGCGGTGGAATAGGCGTACAGGAAGTCGGCCTCCACGGGGATCTTCTCCGACGTCTGCGCGTCGACGCTGTCGGACTCGACGAGGGACCCGCCGTCCAGGGCTGACCCGCGGCACGCCTGGAACGGGGGACAGGGAAATTCATGAGCGTCTCTGCAGACAAACGCACGAGGTTTGGAGAGCCAGGTGGTTGTTCTGGTCTACTCAAACTAGTTACGACACATTGGGCGGCTCGGAGCGAATTAGATGCGTGACGTGATCTAATTTGGCTTTTTTTGGGGGGTGCGGGGGCGTAGAGTAAACAACGTTTTTCTGAGAACACAAAAAAGGCGGAGCACTTGTTCAACAACAAAAAAGGCGCTGGCTCTCAGAAAAAGGCGCTTACAGGCCTTTAAACTACAAAACAAGCATCTACAAGAGCTACATGAACACTATCACAAGTGTGTGTGTGTGTGTGTGTGTGTGTGTGTGTGTGTGTGTGTGTGTGTGTGTGTGTGTGTGTGTGTTATCTAAAGGGAACATTCCCCACCTTTGATGTGGACGTCCAGTCAGTGTTGATGAAAAAAAATTAGTCAATAGTGCAATGCATCCTGGTACATGTCACGTGTCAGGACTACCGTACTTTTCGGGTTATAAGCCGCTCCTACGGCTGATCAGTGTCCCCGCTGTAGCAAGCTAGTAGCGCTGCTAGCTAGCGCTGCTAGTAGCGCTGCTAGCTAGCGCTTCTGCTGCTACCGGCCACTGCTGCTGCTAGCTCCCCGCTGCTGCTGCTACTGCCCGCGTCCCCTCTGCCCAAGTCGGGTGTCGAGCCTGGTCCCGCTACCTTCGGTGGTTTTCAGGGAGCTAGCGGAAGTTAGCGGGGAAGTGACAGAGCGCTAGCAGGAGCCCCAGCTGGCTACAGCGGGGAGCTGTCGGGGACACTGACCGAAGGCAGTAGCGGCTTATAACCCGAAAAGTACGGTACATGTACCATCATCACATGTCAGGACTACATGTACCATCACACGTGTCAGGTGGACTACATGTACCATCATCACATGTCAGGACTACATGTACCATCACACGTGTCAGGTGGACTACATGTACCATCACACGTGTCAGGTGGACTACATGTACCATCACACGTGTCAGGTGGACTACATGTACCATCACACGTGTCAGGTGGACTACGTGTCAGGTGACTCACCTGGATGAAGAACAGCTTGGGTTTCCCCACCAGACTGCTGCAGCGATCTCCTTTGAAGAAGCCCGTCAGGACCTCCAGCCTCTCAAAGCCGTCGGTGCCGTAGATGACGCCCTCGTCTCCGTGACTCAGCAGAACACATGCAAAGGAGGCGCTGTCACTGTGGTCCTGCTTGGATGCTAGAGCACAGGAGGACAGGGAGGAAGAGGGACGAGGGTTAGATACCGGTCCAGGTGCCGTCTCAGGAAAGCGCAGACGTCTTAGCGTCTCGCTAGTTTTCCTTCTCATGCTGCAGGAACGTACGGGTCCTTTAATATCAGAAACATGACTCAGACTGAAGAGCTAGTCCAGTTTAACTCTTTCATTAAAGCTTCTGAGCTGAAGTCAAATAACAGAATGAGGGCTGAAGCTGCAGTTCTAATCTAGCTGTTGTAATTGATTGATATTCTTATCAATACAGCAGTTTCATCACTTTACAGCAGTTTGATCGCTTTACAGCAGTTTGATCGCTTTACAGCAGTTTTCAGCAATGTAACGTCCGTAGTTGTCCAGCCGGTTTAACTGATTATTGAAAGTTCCAAGTTATTCCAAGTTATGCTAATAGCTTAGGGTGGAGTCAGAGAGATACCAAGCTCACACGCTGCCATCTGGTGGCCGCTGCCTGCTCCTGCGGTAACGCGGCTCATGTACAGTCAGGTCCATAAATATTTGGACATTGACACATTTTTTATTCTTTTGGCTCTGTACACCACAACAATGGAGTTCAAGATGTGCTTTAAGTGCAGACTTTCAGCTTTAATTTGAGGGTATTTACATCCAAATCAGGTGAACGGTGTAGGAACTACAACAAATGTATAAGTGACCACCCCGTTTTTAAGGGACCAAAAGTAATTGGACAAATTAATATAATCATAAATCTAATTGTCACTTCTAATACTTTGTTGGAAATCCTTTGCAGTCAATGACAGCCTGAAGTCTGGATTTTTTCATTTCAACTCCATTGTTGTGGTGTACAGAGCCAAAATAATGAAAAATGTGTCAATGTCCAAATATTTATCTGCCTGACTGTAGATGCAGCAACACCACCTGATGATTGATATTCAAGAACCAACATTGGAACGTTTAATTAAAGTGCTAACGACACGAAATGTGTGCTTTTACACCCGCTGGACATGTTGATTGTGGCTGGATATAAATTATCCTATTGGATAAAATATTGATATCTAAAGCTCAATCAAGAACTAATAAGAATTTTATTTTTATTTTTTAAAGAGAAAACTTTGCAAAACATTTTCTGTGAGAAATATTGTACAAACCATTCCAATGGCACACAACATGAAATATGAATGTCTGGTGAAGAGTGGGACAGTATAAAACACTAAAGGTCGGTACTGTCAACCTTCTTTGAATCTCTGAAGGGATCCTTTAAATTTCATCTTTTTATCCAATCGTTTATCCATTTTTTGTGAGGTAACATTGCTGTGTGATGATATCCTATGTGTGTGTTTATTGTAGCTGTACTACAAACAAACAGAAGTACATCTAAAGCTTGAGTGACCCGTAGTTACCGCTGCTCAGCAGCTGCTTCATCTGGTGCGTGGTCTGGTCGTTGGCCACGCTGACCTTGTAACCCAGCTGGCTGAAGGTCTTCACGGCATCGGCGGCATCCACGTCCGTCCCATTGCGAGCGCTCATGTCTGCAGAGACACGAGAGAAGCCACAGGTAGAAGAGCAGCAGACACACACATACATGTGCTTCTTCACTGTGGAACCAGGAGGACTGAGTTTAGACTACTGGGGGTTTAGACTACTGGGAGTTTAGACTACTGGGAGTTTAGACTACTGGGAGTTTAGACTACTGGGGGTTTAGACTACTGGGAGTTTAGACTACTGGGAGTTTAGACTACTGGGGGTTTAGACTACTGGGAGTTTAGACTACTGGGAGTTTAGACTACTGGGGGTTTAGACTACTGGGAGTTTAGACTACTGGGAGTTTAGACTACTGGGAGTTTAGACTACTGGGGGTTTAGACTACTGGGAGTTTAGACTACTGGGAGTTTAGACTACTGGGGGTTTAGACTACTGGGAGTTTAGACTACTGGGAGTTTAGACTACTGGGAGTTTAGACTACTGGGAGTTTAGACTACTGGGAGTTTAGACTACTGGGAGTTTAGACTACTGGGGGTTTAGACTACTGGGAGTTTAGACTACTGGGAGTTTAGACTACTGGGGGTTTAGACTACTGGGAGTTTAGACTACTGGGAGTTTAGACTACTGGGAGTTTAGACTACTGGGGGTTTAGACTACTGGGGGTTTAGACTACTGGGGGTTTAGACAACTGGGAGTTTAGACTACTGGGAGTTTAGACTACTGGGGGTTTAGACTACTGGGAGTTTAGACTACTGGGAGTTTAGACTACTGGGGGTTTAGACTACTGGGAGTTTAGACTACTGGGGGTTTAAACTACTGGGGGTTTAGACTATTCGGGGTTTAGACTACTGGGAGTTTAGACTACTGGGGGTTTAGACTACTGGGGGTTTAGACTATTCGGGGTTTAGACTACTGGGACTGCTTTGGGAACTCAGTGAAGCAAACACAGAACTTTTTCCTCATTTATATGCGTCTAGTTAACATTATGTAAACTCTATTAAAAACATGGAGTGGAGCTTTTCCATGGCAGACATTACTAATAACATCCCAGCGTCCCAGTGGTAGTGATCCAGACCCTCATGCATTCTATTATTTACACCTGTGGTTTTGCTTCTGTGACAAAAAAAAAGACCTAAGCTGCGGTGGAGTAGTCAAAGAGAATCTGACTGCACTGTGCTAAAGGAGCCAGGAAAGGTTGCATTGAAGCACCCTTCCTTCCTTCCTTCCTGAACATTAGGATAATTGGACCAGTTCGGCCAAGTAGATACATCCTGGTCCTTTCACTCGTACTATTTAGTCTGTCCAAAGCCAGAAGCACCAGGATGTTCTACCACGCTGTTCTGGCTGCAGACATGTGAAGAGGGTGACAGTTGAAGTTGGATGGTTATGTTATAGCAGCTCTCACGTTAATGCACACTGCCTGCAGCCGTACCTACTTCAGCAGAGCGGCTGCAGTATTTACTGAAAGTAAAAAGAAAGCGTATGCAGCTTCAGTTCTGAACTTTCCTCAGCAAAGAGGAAACAAACATGAGCTCTACTTTATCTGTCTCAGCTCCATGGTGGAAGCAGGAAGAGAGAGAGAGAGAGAAAGAGAGAGAGTGAGTGAGTGTGTGAGAGTGAGTGTAGTTACTTGTGCTTCTGTGGAAGTTCTTGTTGTTGATGATCAGACAGGTTCCGATGCAGGGATAGTCCATCTTGTAGCGGTACGGGTCAGAGCCTGCTGTCCTGCTGCTGGGGTTCGGGACCACCACCTCTTCATTTGACCTGCGCGCACACACACACACACACACACACACGCACACACACACACACACACACGCACGCACACACGCACACACAGATTTAAAACCAGAGGAACTGGTTTGGCTCCATCCCTCCTGAACACTTTCAGTGTTTTACTGGTTGGACCACATTAGATGCAGCACGGCAGTCGGTCATGAGACCTTCTACTCATTAGATCATGTAGGCCTATTATAACATATATCATGATATATATTATATCAAGATGTATATATAATAATATATATGGTCATTGGTCAGACACTCATCCCTGGATAATAATTACCTCTTTGCAAAGAATGCCAGTGCGTCCACAGCGTCCTCACCGCTCTGCCGCGCTCCATCAGCCATGTTCCTGCACGACGTATTGAGAGTGACACCCGTTAGGTGAGAGTGGAACCACCTCCCGACGTAAAAAAACAACCAGCTCTCTTCCGTTTAGAACAACCTTTCTGAACACTTTGGTGAGACTGGATTTTTTGAGGCCGCTGCAGATATTGATATAGCAATAAAAACTGATAACGCTAATATTATTATTATTATGGTCAATATTTAAATTGGCCATAATAATAATAATATTATTATTATTATTATTATTAATACAAATAAGTGACATATTAAACCCATTTCAGAAACAACGTTGGTTTAGATTAGTGTTGGTTTACTTCCTTAGATGAAGATTAGATCAAAGGCTAGTTCAGACCTGCCAAAGGTAGGCGGTCCTCGGGTCCAGCCAGAACACTCATTTATGTGGCGTTTGCTTTATGAAATAGCCTTTTAGAAAGGAAAGTTTTTTTTTCCTTACTGGATAGCAGAAACTCATCAAGTGACACATCTCGGGGCTTTTTGGTATCACATGTGTTTGAGGTGATCTGACAGGTTTACACAGATTCTTCACCTCAAGAGGTGGTTCTTCCTGGAGGTCGTTCAAGTCGTGGTTAGTCTGGCTTCCTGTGGTTAGGATGGGTTCAGTGTCTATAATACCTAGAATCCACACAATCTTAGTATTGAAAGGTAACATATTTGACTAAATATCTATATTGTGGCATTATACATAAAGTAACTGCCTACAATAAATACAGTGTCCAATACTGACTGAAACAGCTGGATCGGTATCTTTTATATATATATATATATATATATATATATATATATATATTTGTTCAATGTTGTTCTGTGAAGCTAGCAACCCAGTGTTTAATCCAGTGATTGTCAACCACTGTGCCGCGGCACACCAGTGTGCCGTGAGAGATCGTCAGGTGTGCCGTGGGAAAATGTCCAATTTCACTTAATTGGTCCCAAAAAATATTATTTAGTTGCTGCAAATGATTTTCCATTGTTGAGCGTCTGAGCTGCAATATAGTGGCTGGCAGAGTAATATAGAACAGGTCTACACCTTGTTCTGCTATTAAACAAACTAAACGGCCGTATGTTATTGATCTTATCTACACAGCATGTCATTTCTGGGTCGCGTCTATACAGCTCTGCTCTGCTCTGTGTCGCGCACGCGCAGTTCCGCCTGATGCGCTACACACAGGTGGGACACAGCGGAGAGAGAGAGAGCGACGAAAAATATGTTGTGTGCTTTTCACAATGGGATTTGCTGCTGAAGCTATCAGTATTTTAAGATATGAGCTCTCACTGTTAAAGCCTAACAGTTCATGTGTTTGCAGGTCAAGACAAACAGCCTGGAGCTCCATCAATGACGTTTCTGACTCAGAGAGGCTCTGGAAATATTCTTCCAAAAGCCTGAAAAACACACTGCAGTGATAAAGCCTGCACACTTTGTGGTCGTCATTAAAATAAATGAACACCATGTTTCCTTTAAGTCAGTATTTATCAAACTGGGGCGGTATGTATTACAGGTGTGGCGCAAGAGGAAATGCTGATTTTAAATGTTCACCGTCCGCCGTTAACAGGTTACGCTGCGCATGCGCCGATTCTTGGCATTTCGCCAAAAGCCGATTTTATGAAATCTCAGTGAGGTCGGCTTTCTGCTGTCGTGTCTCTCAACATTGAGCATGAACTGAGAGCCGTATCAAATCTACAACCCCGTTTTAAAAAGATTTGTAGAGGAAAGCAGCCACTAATACCGATACAACGTGATGCTCACATATCTGCACTCATTCCATTGTTTTGCAATAGCTTATTGTTTTCCACAATAAGCTATTTAGTAGTAACTAAATATTAGTTCTTTTCTGCATAACTTTATTTTCATTTTTCTAACAAAGTGATAACACTTCTTTTTTTGTCTGATGGAGCGATCTGGTTTACTTGAAACACTGAATACTCTTCCATGCCAGTAGGTAGCGCAATAATGAGCTACCATATATGCTGTGTTATGCTACAATGTGACATTTTGTAACTTTTTAGGTTGTTGGTGTGCCGCGGGATTTTTTTATTGTAGAAAATGTGCCGCGGCTCAAAAAAGGTTGAAAAACACTGGTTTAATCAACCCACCTGTCACACAGGTATGCGTTATAACGACACGTCATAACATGTTCAATGCGGCATATCAGGATGTAACGTTCACTGCTTTCTGTACAAGAGGATTGTGGGAGTATTGGCACTTTAATGTAATGTACAGCTGGCTTACGTCGACACGTTACATCACAATGACTATAACGTTAACGTCATTACGTCGGTTACGTTAACGTACGTTACCTGTTGAGCAAGCTCGCGCTATGAGCCTGCTTTACCATTCCCGTCAACCGAACTTACAGGAAACAAGACAAGAGTCGCGTCTCGGTCTTCAACTTTCTCAAAAGTGTCATTTCTGATTAATTTTATTTTTATGTAAAAATAGACGTACCTTGTTTTGAGAGAGGGAGGAAGAGAAAGCCTCTGTGGTTCAGTCAAGTCTCCGTCCTCACGATGACTTCAAGGAGCGTCAAGTGGTTCAAAGTACAGGACAGAAACTTTCTAAGCCAATCAGGGCCGCGGATCCCCCGTGGGGGCGGGCGCAAGAAAGAGAAAGAGAAAAAAGAAACAGGCGCACCTTGACCAAGAGAAGAAGCTGATTGGCTTAGAGAACTGCCAGGACCCGTTTAATGTTGATAGAGAAACTGAAAACACAGTGTGCTCAGAGAGCATGACTGAACTCATAGAAACAACTAGACTACAAGCTTATATTCTGCTGTGTAGAGAACAAGTTTATTTGTACTTACAGTATTGTTTATTTTTTACTCTAGCAGTGATCATGGAGCTTGTTTTTTGCATATATACATAAAGAAATGTGAACCACAACATGTAATCCAAAACGTGAAGCCGTTGTTCTGTATTAGAAAACGACTTCTTTGAGTCTTTGAGTCCTCAACCTGTGGACATTCTGTGTAGGGGATGGCGTTATTTCACAGTCTTATTCTTCTTAATATTTATTATTATTTATTCATTATTTCAGAGTGTTATTTTTCTTTTTATTTATTTATTATTATAATTTCAGAGTCTTGTTCTTTTCCGGCCTTTTCCTGGGTTGCTTGCTGGTCACTCCCAGCTGATGCTCTGCGGTCTGAGTATGCTTAGTCTCCAAGAGCAGGGCAGGCAAGCTGGACGCTCCGTACTGGAAGGGAGGAGGAAAGGAGAGGAGGAGAGGAAGCAGTACGTCACTATCAGAGTTTTATTGCACACTTGAAAAGCATCAAATTAAGATAAAAGCCAAAGTTGTACCGATGGCCGAGAAACAAGTAACCATACAATAACCAGGTCATGATTTACATTAATTTCCAGGTCAATATTCACCTCATGTGAATACAGAGAGAGTGTGTGTGTGTGTGTGTGTGTGTGTGTGTGTGTGTGTGTGTGTGTGTGTGTGTGTGTACCATCTCCTTCTCCTTGGGGTGCTTGTGTCGGTGGTCCAGGTACCGTCCACTGAGCTCTCTGATGTCCTGCAGGAACGCTCCGCCTCGTCTCAGGTCGGCCAGCCGGACCTTCAGCTCAGCTTTCTGCTTCTGCAGCAGCCAGGCCTGCCTCTCCGCCCTGAGGACACACACTTTACATTACACACATTATACACATTATACAGGCCTGCCTCTCCGCCCTGAGGACACACACTTTACATTACACACATTATACACATTATACACATTATACAGGCCTGCCTCTCCGCCCTGAGGACACACACTTTACATTACACACATTATACACATTATACACATTATACAGGCCTGCCTCTCCGCCCTGAGGACACACAGCGGGAAGGTGACGTATACAGGAGGGTAAAGCAGGAAGGTCATGGTGACGTAAACATTAGGGCTGCAACGATTAGTCGACATAATCGACGACGTCGATTATGAAAAGTCGTCGACGCGTATTTTGGTCGTTGACGCATCGTTTGTAATGAAAAGATTCAGAGCTACCGGTAATTTTCATTGGGCATTGCAATGCACTACATCAGGGGCCCAATACGTTGGCAGAGGTGGTGCGGGTAGATCGCATGCCATTTAAAAAAAAAAAAAACTGTATCGACAAAACCCAGCTCAATCAGCACGGACGCTGCGCCCGCAATGGTCGGTCGCTTGAAGTGCAGGGAGAACGATGCTTTCCCCGACTTCCTTCATTACCACTGCATAACAAGCATTATGCGCTACAATGCTAAACAGGAAAGAGATCACGGAGGTGGCATCGAAGATCGTCTATTGGAGCGAGAGCTCTTCAAAGACAGCTGTTCATCACACTGATGTGAGACGGCTTATAGAGCTCTGTCCAGAGAGAAAGGAGTTTCTCCATGTAGTTAAACATGCAGAATACAACCAACTAAATGACCATCAGTGGCTGCTAGACTTGGCATTTTTAACCGATCTGTTGAATGAGCTTGACCGTGGTTGATAAGATCAGCTCAGTTAATGCTTTCAAACGGAAAACGCAGCATCTGTCCTCAAAGCTGCAGCGCCATGGTTTGAGGAACTTGACAAGTGTCTGTCAGTTTATTTATGTGAGTCGGTCTTTTCCCACATGAAAAATATTAAGTCCAAACATCGTTCCACCAGCAGCTACATATATATATATATATATATATATATATATATATATATATATATATATATATATATATATATATATATATATATATATATATATATATACATACATATATATATACATACATATATATATACACACACACACACACACACACACACACACACACACACACACACACACACACACACACACACACACACACACACATATACACGTTGTGTTGCCCTGAAGGAGGGAGCAGCAATACGTGGGACTGCAATAAGTCATTTTAATTTACTTTTAAACCCTTGCACTTTAATTGTCGGGTAGGATGGACTATTTTTTTTTTTACTTTTGGACTTTGAATGTCAGTTATTTTGCACTTTCAGAGGCTTGATTGCTATTTTGAGTTACTTTTAAAAATTTATTTTTTCTTTACTTTTAAAGCGTATTTGCACTTACTACTAATTTGTATTACTATTTAATTTATTTGTTATAATGTTCTGATGTTCAGATCTTGTTACTCAAATACATTTGACAAATACAAGTTCAAATTCCAACATTTTGAGTCATTTTAATGGGAAATAGTCATTAGATTAGTCGACTAAACGAAAAAATAGTCGATAGATTAGTCGATTATGAAAATAACCGTTAGTTGCAGCCCTAGTATACAGGAGGGTACAGCAGGTCGGGAATGTTGTGCATCTGAACCGCCTCTCACCTCATCAGCTCATGTTTGGCATCCAGAAGTCTCTGTGTCTTTTTGCGGATGGAAGAGCCCACCTGACACAACAACAACAACAACAACAACAACAACAACAGGAGAGAAAGCAAAAGGTTCATACACATTCTGACCAATGGATTTCATGACTTTTCCATGACTTTAAACTAAATTTCCATGACCAAACATTTAGTGAAATCTGGGTGTAAACATGAAAAAGTGAGTAAATGTAGTATTTAAACTAACAATGAGAATACAAAGCATGCAGTGAACCTTAAATGACACAAATGAATGAGACAATAGTTTGATTAAAAGAATAAACATTTATATAGATGCCTGTATGTATGCCTGCTTATATTTTGAGTGTCTTTCTTTTAAAAGCATATTAATTATTTCAAACTAAATGAACGTCATGAACACATGAATATAACACATTTACATGACTTTTCCAGGTTTTCCATGACCGTAAGAATCCTGTGTTGTGGAGACGCTTCACTCAAAACCACAAAGCTGAAAAAAGTGAGAAGAATTCACTTTTTTATGGTAAATATATGAATGTCTGAGCAAAAGTCATCCGATAGCTGTTGGGATATTTCCGTGTGGACCAAAGTGGCTCAACGACCGACCATGTGTCAATGTGTTGTTGTGTTGTTGTGTTGTTGTGTTGTTGGTTAGATGGCTGACATACGGTCTGAACACGAGCTGTTGTTCTGTGATGTAGAATATGTTCTGTATTGTGTGTCTTAAATCGTTTTGTGGGCTAAATGAGACGACACAACGTGGTTCCCTCCCTACAGAGCATCTTGAACCTGTGTGCTGCCACAGAGACTAGTTTCTGAATTGATCCCAAAAGCCAATGAAACAATGTACTTGTCTTTTAGTCGAGGGCCTCCTAACGCACCTCCTCCCTCTATTGTCATCCCTCTATCGTCTCTAGTCACCTTGGCGTTTTCTCTCTTCAGGACCTTGAACTCCTTGGAGGAAGAGATCTGGAAAGGAAGAACAGCAGCGAACACATTTGGACATCAGTATGACTCACTTCTGTTTTGATGTTACAGTTTGTATGATCACTGTTATTGTTGACTTGATCAACACCACGATGATGTCATAACTTTGGGAAACTTTGGGATTATCAGCGCTAAACTAGTTCTTTGTCCCGTGATAAGTTGAGTGTACGTACGGTAGTTTCTCTTCTTCTGGGGAACAAAAGAGTGTGAGTCTCTAAACGTTTCTCTTTTTGCTTCAACAGATGAAGTAGAGCTGGAGAAGTCTGACCTTTTCCAGCAGTTGCTCTTTCACATTGGAGGAGAAAGAATCAACGGCCTGTTTGACCGCTTTAGACTCCACAGACTCTCTGAAACACATGTGTGAATAGAAGTTATTATGGCGCTACGGGTTAGCTCCCAGGCTACGGGTTAGCTCCCAGGCTACGGGTTAGCTCCCAGGCTACGGGTTAGCTCCCAGGCTACGGGTTAGCTCCCAGGCTACGGGTTAGCTCCCAGGCTACGTGTTCGGGTGTCTTAGTCTACCTGTACTGGTCACAGAACTCCAGGAAGGCTTCCAGCACCACCTCACACTCTGTTTCTGCTCCTGCACCACGTCTGCTCCGGCTCGGTTCACCTCGGGCCTCCTCTGGTTCTGCAGAGGCCTTGCCTTCACACGGGAGAAGTTAAGGTTCACAACTTTGTCTTTGGAATAAAAATAATTGAAAAGAAAGTGGCTGTTCACTCAACAGAAGATTATGTTCAGTTACAACGATTCAGCTGAACTTGTGATGTGAAACATTGGGTCTATTTCTTGTGCAGCGTTTTGTGTAACAATGACATAGTGTATAAAGACAAGACCACCTTTAAAAGCCCGGTTGATGCAAAAAGAAAGATATAAATACACCAACAAACAATGAAGAAGTCTGGATTTAACATTTAGCCAAGAAATCCCTTTCTGAGAGTTAGATGAGAAGATTGATGCTGTTCAAACAGCTGTCAGCTTAGCTTAGCTTAGCATTAAGACTGGGATGGTCAGGACTTGATGCTAAGCTACGCTAACCGTCTCCTGCACCATGTTCTCATGTAACCCTGGCAGAGAAAAGGCCAACGTGTCCTCTAACGGGTTGAAACACGCTGCTGCTCCTCTTCCTCACCTGATGAAGACCTTCTAGATTTCGCCCCCTCAGACGAAGACTTTCTGCTTTTGAACAAACTTAAAGCCGTGGCCTTCTTCGGACTCGGCTTCTGAATGAACCACATGGAGACACGGTTTCAAACCAACGTGCCACGTCTCTGGGGATGCTCGGCTCCGGTGAAGTCAGTCCTTACCCAACTCTGATCTCCGTCCAGCTGCTCGTCCTCATCAGAGGACAGGACTCTCCTGTGGGCGGCGGCAGGTTTCTCCTGGAAGAGAAAGCAAACAGAACATTGTCTCAACATCCGGGACGCTGCTGTGAGCTCATGAGCTTCACTGTGTTGTGCTACACGCTGCCCTCTATAGACGTTCATCGTTCACTTCCTTACCTTCGGCGCAGCCTCACTGGACTTCTCACTTCCTGGTTCACTCGCTCTCTTCTTGCCTTTCTGGGTCTGCTGGTCTTCCCCCGGCCTCGTTTGGGACAAAGAGACAAGAGGAATCATTTGATGGAAGACAGAATATTGGTTAACGGAGTAGAAACGTCCACGGCGAGTATTTTGTTTGTATTTACACTTGAGATTGTCTTTCTAAAAGGGCTATGGCCTCTCCTTACTTTTCTTCTGTTTTTACCTTAATCATACATACACGTGCTATCGTTGACTTTCTTTGTCCGTTGCATTGAGTCAAATAATGAATGGATGAATGTGTCTTGTATATTAGTTGAAGTGTTGATGTGTGTAGGTCTCTCTTCAGTATCAGTATAGGATACAGTTAACCATTCATTACAGACCCATATAGCAGTACTGTGATCCATTCCCTAGTATAATATTCTCATGACGTGCCATTTATTTATTCTGCCAATATGCTCATTAAATAATAATAACCTGTAATCTTAACTGTTGTGTATTTCATCTGTAATGACGAAGTTGTGTAAATGCATAGTAATGCATAGAACATTTTGTTCAACAATGTAGCATAAATGTCTTTATAGACCAATATCATGCAGCATGCACTTTGTGTTTATTATCCTGATGGGAGACTGGAACGTCTCTGTGACCTCACCTCGTCCCTCCAGTGCTTCTCCTGCTCCTCTTCTTCTTCTCCTCCTCCTCCTCCTCCTCCTCCTCCTCCTCCGTCTCCTTCCTCTTCACTGCAGCTCCGCGCTGCTTCACAGCGGTCTTCGCGGTCTGAGGAATTTCCTTTCCCCCAGCTTTGCGCCCGCTGGCCCGATCCTCCTGCGGGACCTTGAGATCGTCCTCCATGGCCGTGCTGTGCAGAGGGTTTCCTGGTGGGAAAGACACACAGGTAGCTGGTCAGCTCCATGTTGCTGGCTTCACACCAGGCTGGACTCTGGAAACAAGGCAACCGTTAACACTGAGAAGAGAAGAAAGAGGAAGAACATGCAGGAAGGCACAAACGTGAAGAAAGCTGGCTGCCAATGTTACTGTGAAATCTGCTTTTCTCCCAGCCTCACGGAAACATAGAGACTCTGATATGATCACGACAGAGTAATGGTCGTTCCTCATATGATCACGACAGAGTAATGGTCGTTCCTCATATGATCACGACAGAGTAATGGTCGTTCCTCATATGATCACGACAGAGTAATGGTCGTTCCTCATATGATCACGACAGAGTAATGGTCGTTCCTCATATGATCACGACAGAGTAATGGTCGTTCCTCATATGATCACGACAGAGTAATGGTCGTTCCTCATATGATCATGACAGAGTAATGGTCGTACCTCATATGATCACGACAGAGTAATGGTCGTACCTCATATGATCACGACAGAGTAATGGTCGTACCTCATATGATCACGACAGAGTAATGGTCGTACCGTGGTTCTGCTGCAGCCCCTCCAGGAAGCTGGCTCTGTCAATAGAGGACAGGTTGGGGGAATCTGTTTGATCATTGGATGAAGCTTTCTGGAAATGAACGCAACAGAGAAAACAACTCAAGTTCCATCATTCAGTTTGTCGAGCTTTCTTTATACAATAAGTAATATCACAAGAACACAAATACAGAAAAATACAGGCGCAATGTTGTGTGGACATTCTCTCTTGGTTGTTTTCACAGAGAGAAGAACAGCACAGCCCATGTGTCCCTTCAGTAGTTATTACAACTCATAGTGGCCTTCAGCTGGGATCAAACCATTCGTATCTCTTTAGTAGTTATTACAACTTATAGGGCCCATCAGCTGGGATCAAACCACCGGTGAAACGCTAGACTCACCTGACTCTGCTGTGGTGGCACCGAGAGCTCTTTGGCTCTTCTGCCTCTTTTGGCACTGTGGAAACAAAGACATGGGGATTTCATCACCATCATCATCATCACCACCACCACCACCACCACCATCCTCCTCTTTTTCTTCTTGATCCTCCTGCTCCTCTTCCTCCTCCTCCTCTTCCTCCTCACCCCCTCCTGCTCCTCTTCCTCCTCCTCCTCCTCATCCCCCTCCTCCTCTTCATCCCCCTCCTCCTCCTCCTCCTGCTCCTCTTCTTCTCCTCCTCCTCTTCCTCCTCATCCCCCTGCTCCTCCTCATCCCCCTCCTCCTCCTCCTCCTGCTCTTCCTCTTCATCCCCCTCCTCCTCCTCCTCCTCCTGCTCCTCTTCTTCTCCTCCTCATCCCCCCTCCTCCTCTTCCTCCTCATCCCCCTGCTCCTCCTCATCCCCCTCCTTCTCCTCCTCATCCCTCCCATCTCCTCCTCCATATAATAGAATGTGATCAAATAGAATAAAAGAGAATACATACACATATATATATACACAAAGTAAAAGTGTGTGTTACAGGGGTGTTAAATGTGTGAACAGTGTTAACCATCATGTAAGACCTTTATTACAAACCTTTAAATTGTACACGGCCTTAGTTTATGCTCGTTTGACCACTTTGACAGCGCGAAGGAACGCTAGCTGTGCTGTAGCTAGCGTGACGTCATACGGTCAACAAGCAGGCCACCGGTAGCTCTAACGTAACTTAACGTAATGACGTTGTGACTTCACCAACATAAGAACGAGTGCTGTGTGTACAGGTATAACTCAAAATGTGTATTTCTCACCTCATTTGGAACGAGTCGCTAGCGCGTTGTTTTGAAAACTTGGACAGAAACAGCTTCCCGCAAAAATGATTCAAGTTCCGGACTGTACCATTCCAGATGCACAGGGGTGGGGGTGGTACAACGAAGAGTTACCTGCCAATATGCGAGTTTATGTGGATTAAACAAAACGTTTTAGCCTTCATTTTATGGTGTTATGGTGATAAAAAGTCTGAAAGAAGTTTACCTAAATAATTATCTGCACTTACAATATAAAAAGAAATGACGGCACAATTACCCCGAACGATACGATGAAATGTCGGTCCTACGGAAAGCGAAAGGGTTCAATATCTGCTTTGAGGATTTGTATACAAATCCCTGGAGTAAATATAATGGGACTACCTACAACTTTATAACATATTTAAATAGTTTTACCTGAACACACAGCCCAGGTGAAGCAAAAGACAGATCACACGGTTGTCCTGATGATTTTTAATTCAAATCTTTACAAAATAAATCTGATAGTACAAACAGTAATAGCAAGACCATAGTCAAAAATCCTTTCAACATGTTTAAACTTTAACATTCAGGTTGTGAACAATGTCATTTTGAAGTGTCACCTTTCTTCAGCGTATACTAATAATTTAAGAAAACTGATTCCTGCATCAAATCTCTTCCCTTCATGTTACCACAAATACATTAAAAACACTGTCCCTTTGTCCTGAGCGATCTTTAGTACCTGAATGGTTTAGATTATCTTTAATATGGCTTTCTCTGTGAGTGCACAGGCTCCCAGTTGGACCCAAGCTTATTCATGAATGGATCTTAGTAAGATAAAAAAGGTGACATCAAACAGGCTGAAACGTTGGAGTGCAGAGCTGCCTGGTCCATAACGGATCCACGTGGGCAACAGATTAGAGCCTCAGCGAAGCCGCTTCAGTGCTCAGATTAAAAGGCGTGTGTGTGTGTGTGTGTGTGTGTGTGTGTGTGTGTGTGTGTGTGTGTGTGTGTGTGTGTGTGTGTGTGTGTGTAGGTAGGAGGTACTGTGTGTTGTTCCTGCCAGTAAAGTCCTGAGATGCAACAGAGCTGCACTGTAATATTTCCCTTTAAAAACATCCATCAAATATGATCTCCAAACAGCAGATTAGAATCAACATGTGATCACAGAGTCTAGTACACAGCATGGGCAACAACTAATTCATCAATACACACGTTTATTCTCATATAATCTACTCTGGACCCTCACAGGTCTCCTGTACCGTGGATCCTAAAGGGCATTGATTTAGTTCTGGATGAATCAAGTTCCGTGAGGAGCTTCGCTGCTCCTCCTGCTGCTGTTTCTAGTTGCTGGCCGCCAGGAGGAAACACGCTCCTTGTGCTCTGAGAGAATCCCGTCTTGTGCTGCCATCTTCCTCACACCTCTGGTCGACTGCGTGGCGTTTCTGTTCCTCCTCTGTTCCTCCCGTTCACATGTTGATGCCGGCGTACAGCTCGTCGACCTGGGCTCTGAAGTAGAGGCGCAGTTGGTTCCTCTTGGCCTTCAGCGTTGGCGTGAGCAGGCCGTTCTCGATGGAGAACAGCTCTGTGTGGAGGCAGATGGACTTCACCTGGAGGAGACACGCAGACATGTCGGCAGGGTTTCACCTCCAGGGAGCGCTGCAGAGTCTCAGAGCCCCAGCAGGGAGATACGCTTCAACCTCAGCCTGACTATGAGTTTTACCTGCTCGAAGGACTTCAGGCCTCCTTCCTTGCCCAATCGCACCATGTCCTCAAAGATGGCCGCCTTGACTTCCTGAAGGCACAATAAAGAGAGGCACCTCGGAATGATGATGTCACTTCAATTACCACTGTACTATATTTATATATTATAGCACTAGTTCTCTCCCACATGAACTCATACTTCAGCTTCTCCACCACTCAGGTTCCAAATGCCTTCTTTTCGGTTTATTTTTAAATAGATGTCTGTTATAGAATTTTATAGAATTGATTTTAAGTGAAGTCATCCTTTTATGTCCTTTTATGATCTATTATGCAGTTCTTTTGTTCCCCTGTTTTTGTTTGTATATTTTATTTATTTGTTTTCTACTCCATTTGCTCTTTTTGGTTATTAGTTTGGTTTTGTTGTATTTGTTGCCTTTATGGTCCTTTTTGTTTACCGGTATTTAAGTTATGTCTATGCTTTGCTTCTCTGTAGAGCACATTGTACACTTTGTTTTTAAAAGCTGCTATATAAATAAAGTTATTATCATTATTATTATTATTAAAAGTGAATATTTGATCCTTATTTCATACATTTTTGTTCTTTTCTGTGAGTTGATGTGTGTTGTTCACTGTAGCTGAACATCATGTGTACCAACACTACATGCAGTTGAAAAAGGGACAAAGAAAGAGACTGTCTGAAAATGCATCTCCTTATGTTGTTGAAAACTAAATAAAAAGTGAGTAAAATGTTTCCCCATCATTCCAAAAGTAGAGATCCTTGAATTGTTTACTTTTCTTCTTACCGACTAATGTTTAGAAATTCTTCAGGAGGATAGCTGAAGGGATCTTGTTGATTAATGATCAGTTGATTTATTTGACAGATCACAAAGGATCGAGCAAAAGCACCACTTTAAATCCGAGAGACGTGCTCATCGCTTCCACAGCAATAAGCCGTTCAGTGTGAAGAAATTGAGGAAAGAGATCTTAGTCCACTACAGCTATTTACTACATCCTGATTTCCTTATTTTAAATGCATGTGTCCCTGGTTGGGAATCACCGCTGAACACGAAGAGCCTGACCGGTTATCTTAATGTAAGCGTGGGCCGTGTGAAGCCCCGGTACGCCGTGATCAAAGTGTGACGTGAGTTACCGCTCGTCCACAGAGGTCCCGGTAGCTGCCCTCCAGCCCCAGGGTCCTCTTGGCCCAGCTGGACAGGAAGTCGGGGTCAGGAACCACCACGGCTACCAGCCACGCCTGAGATGAACACAACGCCGAGAAGTCAAGCGTAACGATGGCAGTTAAACAGAAACGCGGTGACTGTGGCTCGGTGGTGAGCAGGGTCGTCCTTCAATCAGAGGGTCGGTGGTTCGATCCCGGGCTCCGCCAGCCCATGTCGATGTGTCCTTGAGCAAGAGACTTAACCTTAAGTTACTCCCGTAGCTGCGCCTACTTGGTGTGAATGTTAGTTAGTCCTGATATAAGATCATCCTTTATCAGTCCCGCAGTGGGGAAACCGCAGGATTGCAGTAGACACATAGTAAATAAAAATTCAAGTAATATAAATAAACAGTAAAGAAGAATACAGTAGCAATATTAAACATACAGATGGAATTTAAAAAAAGTATATAAAAGTACTTGTATTATATATTACTCCAGATGAAGGTAATTAAAGTGTTCTAAGTGTTTGTGGTCGACTGTGAGCTCAGCTTGTTGTGCAGCCTGACAGCAGCGGGAAGGAAGGACTTTGGGCAGGTGGCTCCTCCCATCAGTGTGTGAATGGGTGAATGATGTCATGCAGTGTTACAGCGCGTTGTGGTCTGAAGACTAGAACAGAAGTCCAGGTCATTTACACAGACAGTCAGAAGCTCCTCCTACCTGCAGACTGTCTCCGTGCACAAAGATCTGCGCCACGGCGTCGGCCCGGATGTAGACGTTCTCTATCTTCTCCGGAGCGATGTACTCGCCCTGCGCCAGCTTGAAGATGTGCTTCTTCCTGTCCACGATGCGCAGCGTGCCGTTCTGTCAACGCACAACAACACACACACACACACACACACACACACAGGGTAACAGTGATGCACACAGGTTACAATGATGCACACAGGTTACAACAACACACACAGGTTACAACAACACACAGAGGTTACAACAACACACACAGGTTACAACAACACACAGAGGTTACAACAACACACAGAGGTTACAACAACACACACAGGGTTACAACAACACACACAGGTTACAACAACACACACAGGGTTACAACAACACACACAGGTTACAACAACACACACAGGTTACAACAACACACACAGGTTACAACAACACACACAGGTTACAACAACACACACAGGGTTACAACAACACACACAGGGTTACAACAACACACAGAGGTTACAACAACACACACAGGTTACAACAACACACACAGGTTACAACAACACACACAGGTTACAACAACACACACAGGTTACAACAACGCACACAGGTTACAACAACGCACACAGGTTACAACAACGCACACAGGTTACAACAACGCACACAGGTTACAACAACACACACAGGTTACAACAACACACACAGGGTTACAACAACACACACAGGTTACAACAACACACACAGGTTACAACAACGCACACAGGTTACAACAACACACACAGGTTACAACAACGCACACAGGTTACAACAACGCACACAGGTTACAACAACGCACACAGGTTACAACAACGCACACAGGTTACAACAACGCACACAGGGTACAACAACGCACACAGAGGTTACAACAACGCACACAGGTTACAACAACGCACACAGGGTACAACAACGCACACAGAGGTTACAACAACACACACAGGTTACAACAACACACACAGAGGTTACAACAACACACACAGGTTACAACAACACACAGAGGTTACAACAACACACACAGGTTACAACAACACACACAGGTTACAACAACACACACAGGTTACAACAACGCACACAGGTTACAACAACGCACACAGGTTACAACAACGCACACAGGTTACAACAACACACAGAGGTTACAACAACACACACAGGTTACAACAACACACACAGGTTACAACAACACACACAGGTTACAACAACACACACAGGTTACAACAACACACACAGGTTACAACAACGCACACAGGTTACAACAACACACACAGGTTACAACAACACACACAGGTTACAACAACACACACAGGTTACAACAACACACACAGAGGTTACAACAACACACAGAGGTTACAACAACACACAGAGGTTACAACAACACACACAGGTTACAACAACACACACAGAGGTTACAACAACACACACAGGTTACAACAACACACACAGAGGTTACAACAACACACACAGAGGTTACAACAACACACAGAGGTTACAACAACACACACAGGGTTACAACAACACACACAGGTTACAACAACACACACAGGGTTACAACAACACACACAGGTTACAACAACGCACACAGGTTACAACAACGCACACAGGTTACAACAACACACACAGGTTACAACAACACACACAGGTTACAACAACACACACAGGTTACAACAACGCACAAAACGCCAACACTTCACCCACAGGAAGCCATTTCCCAACGTCTCCCGTGTGAAGCCACCCGTCTGTGTCGATGGCCTCTGCGGTCTTCTCAGGGTCCTTCAGGTATCCCTGGAACACGTTAGGGCCCTTCACACACACCTAGAAACACACACATGTGTGAGTGAGGCATCATTATGGGAGGCAGCGTGTCTGTGAGGATGTGTCGTTGTCTCACCTCTCCCTCCCCGTTCACAGCCAGGTAGTTCATCTCCGGCACGTCCACCAGCTTCAGGGAGTTGCAGGGCAGCGGCGCTCCGACGTGACCTGAGCACGAGGTCAAGGTCAGAGGGATCCGTGTTAGAGACGTGTTACTCAACAGGTCAAGGTCAGAGGGATCAGTGTTAGAGACGTGTTACTCAACAGGTCAAGGTCAGAGGGATCCGTGTTAGAGACGTGTTACTCGACAGGTCAAGGTCAGAGGGATCCGTGTTAGAGACGTGTTACTCAACAGGTCAAGGTCAGAGGGATCAGTGTTAGAGACGTGTTACTCAACAGGTCAAGGTCAGAGGGATCCGTGTTAGAGACGTGTTACTCAACAGGTCAAGGTCAGAGGGATCCGTGTTAGAGACGTGTTACTCAACAGGTCAAGGTCAGAGGGATCCGTGTTAGAGACGTGTTACTCAACAGGTCAAGGTCAGAGGGATCAGTGTTAGAGACGTGTTACTCAACAGGTCAAGGTCAGAGGGATCCGTGTTAGAGACGTGTTACTCAACAGGTCAAGGTCAGAGGGATCCGTGTTAGAGACGTGTTACTCAACAGGTCAAGGTCAGAGGGATCCGTGTTAGAGACGTGTTACTCAACAGGTCAAGGTCAGAGGGATCCGTGTTAGAGACGTGTTACTCAACAGGTCAAGGTCAGAGGGATCCGTGTTAGAGACGTGTTACTCAACAGGTCAAGGTCAGAGGGATCCGTGTTAGAGACGTGTTACTCGACACCGGTCGTAAAAATTATCAAGCAGGACATTCATTCTTTGCAAAGAAGGAGCAGAGTCAGTGACACAACGTGATGAACTAATTGTGTATCCAAGTCTGCTCTCCGACCGAGTGGAGAGTTACCTCTTATTGTGTTATTATCTTATTAAAACACACAACAGAAGCTCTCATCCCATAGATATGTTTAAGCCAGAGGAACACAGAGATAGATCACTCGACTCCTAACGGAGCTTTGTGTAAGGAACGTTCACCCCGGAGTCACACGCCATGAAACATCATACATTAAGAGTGTTTCTCATCATCAGTCAGCCATGGTATCCATGGCTCAGGCGTGGAGGCGTGTTAAAGATGAGGTGTTGATTACCTGCGGTCCATTCCCCGGGCATCGTCATGGTGCATCCAGCTGTGCACTCTGTCTGTCCATACCCTTCATAGAACTGAGACATGAGTACAACATGGTATTACTACTGCTACCTAGAACACAGGGTTATGCCATGGAGAACCTACTGGAACAGAGAGAGAGTGGTGAGGATGTCTAGATCAGACGGTGTGTGTGTATGTGTGTGTGTGTGTGTGTGTGTGTGTGTATGCGTGTGTGTGTGTGTATGTGTGTGTATGTATGTGTGTGTGTGCGTGCGTGCGTGCGTATGTATATGTGTGCCTGTGTGTATGTGTGTGTGCGCCTGTGTGTGTGTATGTGTGTGCACGTGTGTGTGTGCACGTGTGTGTGTGTGCGCCTGTGTGTGTGTATGTGTGTGCACGTGTGTGTGTGCACGTGTGTGTGTGTGTGTGTGTGTGTGTGTGTGTGTGTGTGTGTCAGGAGTGTCCAAACTTTTTTCACAGAGGGCCACAAACAGAAAAATATACGAACGTCTGGGCCACTCGGGTGAGGTACTATATCGCAAAATGAATCAAATGAGGTAAATTATGCTTATATATATATATATATATATATATATATATATACCCGTAGGTGCAGGGAGGCGACCATCGCGACCATCTCGTTCTCCGGGGAAAACTCCAACATAGCGGCGCTCAGCCGGGGGCTCGTGAGTATCCCCACTCCCGCCCGGCGCCTCTCACCCTGGGCAACTCCAGTAAAGGACAAAGTCCAACCCTTCTCCAGGAGCTTGGTTCCAGAGCCCGTGCTGTGCGTGGAGGTGAGCCCAACTATATCTAGCTGGTACCGCTCCACCTCCTGCACCAGCTCCGGCTCTTTCCCTGCTAGCGAGGTGACGTTCCACGTCCCTAGAGCTAGTCTATGCTGCCAGCGATCGGCTCGCCCAGGTCTCCTGCCTGGCCCACCGCCCGGTCTACATACCACCCGACCCCGATAAATCTCCCTGCGAGTGGTGGGTCCACAGGGCGACTGCTGCTCCATGCTGTTTCTTCGGGCTGAGCCCGACCGGGCCACATGGGCGAAAGCCCGTCCACCAGACGCTCGCCGACGAGCTCCCCCCCTGGGTCTGGCTCCGGGAGGGTGCCCCGGTTTCCCTTGTCCGGGCGAGGTAGCTTTGGTCCGTGGGCTGCTATTCATCAGGGGGTTTTTGAACCGCTCTTAGTCTGGGCTCTCCCCTGAGACCTGTTTGCCTTGGGAGACCCCACCAGGGGCTGATGCCCCGGACAACATAGCTCCCAGGATCACTGAGCCACTCAAACTCCTCCACCACGTTAAGGTGGCGATTCGTTGGAGGAGCATAGAATATTTAAAAAAAAGAATATATATATATATATATATATATATATATATATATATATATATATATATATATATATATATATTCATATTCTTTTTTTAAAATATTATATTTTAAAAATCGAATCAGAGGAAACTTGGCCTTTTCCAAGCTCCGGTAGAAGTCAGGTATGAGAGAAGCTGATGCTGGTTCTTCAGAGAATCATCACTGCATCTCCATCAGTTCTAGTTCAGACTCTCTTCACTTCTTCTGCATCCATGAGGAACAGAGTCGAGAACAGCTTGATTTATTTCTCAATGCAGAAAGATCTTGGAAGCGCTGACTGAGTTCTGTCATGAGATGTGATGACAGACACATATTTCCCCATTTTAGCAGAAAGGTTGACCTCTGGAAAAGCTACTTTGATTTCAGACAGCGTGAGGAAGAGCGCAGCGTTGACGTTACGTAGTTGTGTCTCAAAGAGACGGAGCTTCACACAGATCGGGTTCATCTGTGCGTACGTTTGTGCTAATACCTGCTTTTTGCCTTGCAGGCTCTTGTTCAGTTTGTTGAGATGATGATAAGATCAACTAGAGGCCAGGGCTGCGGTCGAATAGTCCATTTTGGTTAGGAACCTTCCTAACTGAGTGAAATGACCCGGAAGTACCTCAGTGGCCACCATGATAAGTGCCGGTCGAATTGTCCAAACGCAAAGGAAAGGAGCTCCAATGCTTCCTAACTTAGCTCCTTTAGCATAGGAACCACTGGACCTTCCTTATGAAAGGAAAGGAGATAATGCCGACCCACAATTCCTTGCGGCGGCAACATTTAAAGTGACGTATCATTCGGCCGTTCACGAGAACAGACGATCTTGAAGACAAACGCAGATCATGTAAATAACTGTTGCTATAACTTGGAAACACTTTCAATAATCTGTTAAACCTGCTGGCAAACTAAAAACGTTACGTTGCTGAAAAGTGCTGTAAAGTGATGAAACTGACGTATTTGATATTCTATCTGGTGTTGAACTGCAGCTTCAGCCTCATTCTTTTATTTTATTTGACTTCAGTTACAGAAGCTTTAATGAAAGAGTTAAACTGGACGAGCTCTTCAGTCTGACTCATGTTTCTGATTATCATCTTTTTAATCAACTATTTTGTCACATTACAATAAAACATATCAAGTCAACACGAGTTGTGTGATGTTTCATAAACTGTTGTATGCATATTTTTTATGATCAGATTATAATCTGCATGTAAATAAACCATAACAACATAAAGGGATATGAGACACACATATATGACACACATCGTTTGTGGGATAACGTATTTAATTCAGCATGTTTGAAACTGAACAAAGAGACAGTTTTAGTAGCTTTGTACGTTGGTTTCACTTTCATATTCCTTCGTTCATTTCTATTCCAACCTCGTTATTAAAGTAAGACTATGAACCGGGTTGTTTATGTCGTTATGACGCAACACTGTAAGAAGACGGACGAAGTATATAAACTGCGCTTTTTGTAGTCCTTCTTCAGAACATTGTAGTTTCACCGCTGCAGACAGTGACGTCACTAACATGCGCCTGCCGTCGCGTCATAACTACGTCGCTTAGTGAAAGTGGAGTCGGATTTGCTAAACACCGCGGTTGTCTTCTCCTAACTCCTCATGAATTCTCCTTCCCATCTTTCCTTAACCCCGTGACGTTTTCCACAGAGGTTAAGGAAAAGTGCTTAGGGTTAGACGTTAGGAGGTCATTATTGGACTATTCTACCGCAGCCCAGGTCTGCCAACCATAGTGTGTCACTCAGCTCATGAAGAGGTCGTCCTTCTCTTTCAAAAACTGGTCAGCTCAGCGCTGCAGTGGTTTTATTCCCTAAGGTCAGACTCAGGGAATAAAACGCTGAGAGGTCAGACTCAGGGAATAAAACGCTGCAGCGCTGAGCTGCGCACCTCAGAGTGAGAAAGGAGGTCCGTGTTCAGCTACGCTTTAGCTGACAAGTCTTCTGCTCTGTGTTATGAAGTCTCGTCTGAGAGGTTTCAGTGTCGCTGTGAGCTGAGCGACCTCGTAGCTGTTATGAGGCATTTTCTTGTGTTTTGTTCAGACGGCAAAAATATGATTGTTGAGGTTAGCTGCTGTTTGCTTGACTTTCTCTCCATTATATTTTTAGAATCTGCCGCAGGCCAATAAAAAAGGGGCCACGGGCCGTAGTTTGGACACCCCTGGTGTATGTGTGTGTGTGTGTGTATATATGTGTGCGTGTGTTACCTGACAGCCTACTGCAGCTCTGAGGAAGGTGAGCACAGTGGGGGAGATGGGAGCAGCTCCTGTCAGCATGAGACGCACGCGTCCTCCCAGGCTGGCCTGTAGGGGGCAGCACTGCATTAAGCTGGACTCACTAAGTCTCACTAAGGTATCTTTCTGCAAAATGCAGTAAGATACCTGAAGTCACTTTTCTACAGATTGTGCAAAAAAAAAAACATCAAGTTAATGGAGTGAATTGGAATATCAACCCCAAAGAACCCATTCCCTCCATACAGGGACACGAGGAGCTCCAGACCGGCTGCTGCTCTGTACCTGAACCTTCCAGAAGATGAGTCGGTCCCAGATGCTGTCTGTCCTCACGATGCCTCTCCTCATCTCCGCCTCCTTCCTCCTGAAGGCGAAGCCCAGCAGCCAGCGCTTCAGGGAGCTGTTGGCCTGCCCAAATATCTACACACACACACACACACACACACACACACACACACACACACACACACACACACACACACACACACACACACACTTTTCCATGACCTTTCCATGACTTTTCCATGACTTTAAACCAAATCTCCATGACCAAACATTTAGTGAAATCTGGGTGTAAACATGAAAAAGTGAGAAAATTTAGTATTTAAACTAACAATGAGAATACAAAGCATACAGTAAACCTTAAATGACACAAATGAATGAGACAATAGTTTGATTAAAAGAATAAACATTTATATAGATGCCTGTATGTATGCCTGCTTATATTTTGAGCGTCTTTCTTTTAAAAGCATATTAATTATTTCAAACTCAGCGTAAATGAACGACATGAACACATGAATATAACACATTTACATGACTTTTACTAAACTTTTGGGATTTTATGTTTTTCAAGGACTTTTTCAGGCCTGGAAATAACGATTTTGAAACTACATGACTTTTCCAGGTTTTCCATGACCGTAAGAACCCTGATTGGTTCAAAATGGCGGCTACAGTGACGTGTTGAGCGTTCACCAGATCAGGAGCGCTGCTGCGACTCTGAGCCGCTCTCCGTCATGGCCGCGCCCCGCATACCTTATCGTACATCCTGTTCAGCAGGCGGGGAACCACAGGGAACACGGTGGGCTTCAGCGTGGTCAGGTCGTCCGACAGCAGCCGGATGTCTCCCTGGAAAAAGCCGATCCTGGCTCCCTGCACTATCATCACTCCCTGTCAGCACCCGACAGAGAGAGGAGAGGGTCAGAGGTCACCATAACTCAGTGTGTACGAGAGAGAGGCTCACACACACAGGCTTTGATATTGATCTGTGATCAACAACAAGATGACTATGGGAACTAAGGAGACGCACAATACCTGGACTACTCTCTCAAACATATGAGCCAAGGGCAGGAAGGAAATATGGACATCACTGCAAGACAATGGACAGCAAACCTAAAACACGGCATGCACACACACACACACACACACACACACACACACACACACACACACACAGGAAGGGAGCAGTCAGAGTTAGAGTCGGTACCTCCACCACCCTCTCAAACATGTGGGCCAGAGGCAGGAAAGACAGCATGACATCATCGGAGGTGGTCTTAGCGTACGACTGCAGAGAAGAGGGAGAGTTGATCAAGAACCCGCTGGCACATCTGGATCCAGACCGGCGGAGGGTTTGGAGAACTTTGAACCAATAAAGTCTGGGTCAGGCTGCACTAACCTTCCTCCTCCTCCTCCTCCTCTACATTCCTGTCCACGCCGTGCTTTCGCTGCATCTCTGAGTTTCTCCTGACTTTGGACTTTCAACAGAAACTGACCATAATCAGTTTTTAGTTTTTTTTTTTTTTATTCCCATTTTCATTTCTGGTTTCTCCTTCGCTACGTTCCTCACTGAATCTGTTTTAATAGTAAAAACTGTGTGTCCGTTACGGTCATGTTATGATAAAGTAAAGACAGAGTCACTATAAGAAGTTGTATTCATCCACCTCCTCATCTATCAACAAGTGAGGGATGAGAAGGAGAAGAACGAGGTAGGGGAGGGAAAGAGGAGGGAGAGGACAAGATGGAGAGGGAAAGGAGGAGATAGTAAAGGAAAGATAGAGGTAGAGTAGGGAGTAGGGTAGGGAAAGGAGGAGGTAGAGAAGGAGAGATGGAGGTAGAGTAGGGAGTAGGGGAGGATGGAGAAGGTAGAAAAGAAAAGAAGGAGGTAGAGTAGAAAGTACGGGAGGAAAGAAGGAGGTAGAGAAGGAAATAAGGAAGTAGAGAAGGCAGTATGGGAGGAAAGGAGGTAGAGAAGGCAGTAGGGGAGGAAAGGAGGTAGAGAAGGAGAAGATAAAGTAGAGGTAGACATGGAGATGGGTAGACAAAGAATGAGGTAAAAAAGGAAAGGAGAAGGTAGATATAGAGAGGAGGACAGGAAGAGAAGGTAGTGAAGGAGAGAAGGAGGTGGAGGTAGAGCAGGATACCTCCTCCTCCTTTGACTTCAGCCCTCTAAAGGCCTTCTCATGAAGCAGCTGACCCTCACCTCCGTCATCTTGATGAAGGCAGAGCAGTTGGACACAATGTTCCTGTGAGTCAGCATCGCTCCCTTTGGGTTTCCTGCAACAACACACACCAACACACTGTTCTTTAGTGGGCTGAAGCTCGTGTGTGTGTGTGTGTGTGTGTGTGTGTGTGTGTGTGTGTGTGTGTGTGTGTGTGTGTGTGTGTGTGTGTGTGTGTGTCACCTGTTGTCCCACTGGTGAAGCAGATGAGAGCCATGTCCTCCGGTCGCGGAGGCTGCAGGGAAGAGAGAGTCGGTGGTCAAACAGTAACACGCACCAGTGAGTTAACTGGTATTAGCTTACTGGTACTGGTTACTCACCACTGGCTGCTGATGGTTGGCCTTCCCGATGGCCTGCGCAACAAGAAGAGCACATTAATGAAGCTTGGTGACAGAAATATGTTTAAATGGCAAATTAAAGAAATTGCAAGGGAAGCGAACCCTGGTTTCTTGCAAGTTGGATGAAGAGGAAAATGAAAACTAAATAAAAAAGTGAACAGAGGAATGAAGGGAGAAGAGAGACCCCAGCTGACCTCCATCTCCTGCAGGCTCAGGATGAGGACCCCGGCCCGCCGGCCCCGCTGGACCAGGTCCTCACTGGGGCTCTGCATCAGAACCAGGGACTTCACCGAGTGCTTCCTGTCCCGCACACAGTCCAGAACCAGGCGGGCTTTGTCCTCCACATCACACACGATGGTGGAGATGCAGGCTTCAGAAACAACGTCGCGACACATGGGGTCACCAACAACAACAACAACAACGACAACGACAACTAGCTGTGATGACGTCACTGCTGTGCGTTACCTTGGTCTATGATGTAGGAGATGGCTTCTGCTCCCAGTGTGTCGTACAGCGGGACAGACACCAGAGAGTATGTGTAACACGCCAGCTCACTGATGGTCCACTGCACACACACACACACACACACACACACACACACACACACACACACACACACACACACACACACAATAATACAGTGAGACAGTTAATAATAACTACAGTAATAATAATAGTAGTAATAATAATAGTAGTTATAATAGCAGTTATAATAATAGTAATGATAATAGCAGTAATAAAAATATAGTGATACAGTTACTCAGAAACAGCAATACCAGATAATATCTGGTAAGATGATAAATAGACTGTTCATGCAGTACTGGAATGCAGTTATTATCAGATAATGTCAGTTACTTCACTAACATGTTTGATTAAAGGTATTTTCAGAATAAGTTATTGAAAAAGTGTTGCAACTTTCCCAAATGTGCTTTAAGTCTGCAGCCGGGTCTCTATTGTTGTCATGTTGTTTATTCTGTCTCACTTCTGTCTGAGGACCATAATGATATGTTACTACTGTACTACAGTCCTATAATGCTTTGTTACTACTGTACTACAGTCTCATAATGCTGTGTTACTACTGTACTACAGTCCCATAATGCTGTGTTACTACTGTACTACAGTCCCATAATTCTTTGTTACTACTGTACTACAGTCTCATAATTCTTTGTTACTACTGTACTACAGTCCCATAATGCTGTGTTACTACTGTACTACAGTCCCATAATGCTGTGTTACTACTGTACTACAGTCCCATAATTCTTTGTTACTACTGTACTACAGTCCCATAATGCTGTGTTACTACTGTACTACAGTCCCATAATTCTTTGTTACTACTGTACTACAGTCTCATAATACTGTGTTACTACTGTACTACAGTCTCATAATGCTGTGTTACTACTGTACTACAGTCCCATAATGCTGTGTTACTACTGTACTACAGTCCCATAATGCTGTGTTACTACTGTACTACAGTCCCATAATTCTTTGTTACTACTGTACTACAGTCCCATAATGCTGTGTTACTACTGTACTACAGTCTCATAATGCTGTGTTACTACTGTACTACAGTCCCATAATGTTTTGTAACTAATGTACTACAGTCCCCATGGGTTCACTGTGGCCTACAACTAGAGACCCTTTGTTGTTGTTGTTGTTGCCTTTCCCTGTTTATATTTTGCCATGGCAGCATTTAAAGTGCTGGCAGCTAGCGGTTCCTGTGTGAGATGTAAATGTGACGACTAGAACCGGATTACTTTCATCCTGAACAAAATATAAAAATGTGACGCTTTGGAGGGTTCTAAGAGATTCTTTGACATTTATTTACCATGGACATCGGACGTGATGATATCCTCAGAAAGAATCTAAGTCTAAACTCTGCATGTGTGTGTGTGTGTGTGTGTGTGTGTGTGTGTGTGTGTGTGTGTTCAGACTGAGGTGTGTGTTAAAGTGACGCCATCAGGCTCGATGCGTAAAGGGCGTCTGTACCTCGGGTCTGTTCTGAGAGAAGATGCCAATGTGGGGGTCCGAGGTCTTGGAGTGTCCTTTGTGAAGAAATGCTGAACCCAGATTCTCTGTCCGCTCCAGTACCTGAAACACACACACACACACACACACACACACACACACACACACACACACACACACACACACACACACACCTGTTAACCGCTACATAAACTACACTTCAGCCTCATGATATCCAACATAAGGGCCCTGTCACAACCAAGGGCCGCTGGTTTCACGCCCGGTGTTCACTCAGGGAGGGGCTGGGACGTTTAGTTCATATTTCACTTTAATGAATGTTGGACTAGTGAGTTGGTGTTGCTCTTCCAGGACGCTGGAGGATTCAATAAAAACACATGAAAACACTTCCATCTCCGTGGGAGAGCAAAACCAAATCCCTGCATTACCTCATTTAAATGAGAAATTCATGATTAGATTCTCCGATTACCAACAATATCATTCTTTACCAGGGAAGAGATGTTTTTTTGCAAGTTGTCTTTGTATTTCATATAAAATGTCCATGAAATACATTGCTAGATGTGGACGCTCCGTTATAGTCTCCTGAGCTAGAGGACATGCTGTTCATTCAGTAGACACTACATTCCAGCGTGAGCACATGCAGGTCACCTTTAGCTCTGGTGATGATGACACAGTGACTCACCTCTCTGTAGGACAGCCACTCATACGGCTGTTTGGGCTTTCTGGAGCCCAGACATGGCCCGTTATCTGAGGATGAAGAGTGAGAGAATGTTATGTGTACTGTACCTTCTGCTGCTGACACAAAAGTCCCATGTTTTTGTAAAAACACACAGACGGTCCCGGGCAGCGGTAAAACAACGTTGTTTATAGTGGCGGGGAGATGTTGTGACGTAACCAGTGAAGACTGCTGACACTGGTTTATCTTACCCTGCACTTTACTGAACACTGTCAGTGCTGCAGTATCTTCACTGGTCTTCACTGAGCCGGAAGGAAATACAGATTATTTATCAATGTATTTGTGACTCACTGGAGACTCGGACCCCTCTGAGGAAGCACTCGTACATCGTTCTGGCATCGTCGTAGAAATGTGACATGTGAGCTTCTCCGTTCAACAGAACGGACCGGCGGGCCAACTCTCCACCCTGAAGAGAAACACACAAGTTTTTGCTTCATGCACAACAGGGCAACTTTCATATACACATTGTGACCGATGGATTTCCGTGACCTTTCCATGACTTTAAACCAAATTTCCATGACCAAACATTTAGTGAAATCTGGGTGTAAACATGAAAAAGTGAGTAAATGTAGTATTTAAACTAACAATGAGAATACAAAGCATACAGTAAACCTTAAATGACACAAATGAATGAGACAATAGTTTGATTAAAAGAATAAACATTTATATAGATGCCTGTATGTACGCCTGCTTGTATTTTGAGTGTCTTTCTTTTAAAAGCATATTAATTATTTCAGACTCAGCGTAAATGAACGACATGAATATAACACATTTACATGAGTTTTCCAGGTTGTCCATGACCGTAAGAATGCTGGATATATAAAAGAACGAGGCCCCGCCCCCAACACTGCCTCTAGAGCTGCGTTCCAGATCGAATGCTTGTTTCTTTTTACTTTACATACTGTACACCTCAAATGTTTTCTCTAAATGAATAAGTTGTGATGAATATTCACCTTTGTTTTTTCAAATTCAGAAAATTGACCAATCAGCTTACATTCTGTGTGGAACTGTTTCTTTTTTACAAAATACATATTGTTGCATGCAGTACGCGTTAAATTGGGACATACTACTTCCTCATACCATGGCTGTGGCTCGTAATAGCTAGCATAGCATGCTGGCTCGTGTACTGCCAAATGTGACCGGATATAGTGGAACATCCTGGTATTTGTGGTGCGCTGCATTTGGCATACTGTGTATTGAGACATATTCAATCAGACAGCAGTCCTCTTTATGCATGACTGCATTAAACTCACTGGAACCTCAACTGACTGCATACAGAGGTCGCAGACCGGTGGGAGGGCCCTGGGCCGCGTGGCCAGGTAGAAGGTGGTGGCAGCCGCCACCGCGCCCGCGCTGACCAGCACCGGCGTGGAGACGGCCCTGATGTACTGGCTGACGTCCTCCAGGGCTGGCAGCTTCAGCCTCTGCAGAAAGTCCTGGCTCAGCATGATGCTGCTGGCTGTGAGGTGAGGTTATGAGTGTGTGTTGCAGGATGGAGTGTGTGTTGCAGGATGGAGTGTGTGTTGAGGATGGAGTGTGTGTTGAGGATGGAGTGTGTGTTGCAGGATGGAGTGTGTGTTGAGGATGGAGTGTGTGTTGAGGATGGAGTGTGTGTGGTGAGAGGCCGGCCAGGAGGGGACCTAAAGAGACAAAGAGAAGACTGGTCATCCACTTGTTTACATTTAACAAGACATCACTTCATGTAGGGCAAGGCGATATACCGGTTCAACCGGTTTCAAGTTTCCATACGGTATGAATTTTTCATATACCGTCATACCAACAACTGTTGTCGCTCCTCAGCAGGCAGCAACATGTATTGTTCAGGTCTGAGCTACTTACGTGTCAGGGTTGTAACTTTAGTCATGTTATAACTTTAGTCATGTTATAACTTTAGTCATGTTATAACTAGTCATGTTATAACTTTAGTCATGTTATAACTTTAGTCATGTTATAACTTTAGTCATGTTATAACTTTAGTCATGTTGTAACTTTAGTCATGTTGTAACTTTAGTCATGTTATAACTTTAGTCATGTTTGTAACTTTAGTCATGTTATAACTTTAGTCATGTTATAACTTTAGTCATGTTGTAACTTTAGTCATGTTGTAACTTTAGTCATGTTATAACTTTAGTCATGTTTGTAACTTTAGTCATGTTATAACTTTAGTCATGTTATAACTTTAGTCATGTTGTAACTTTAGTCATGTTGTAACTTTAGTCATGTTATAACTTTAGTCATGGTTATAACTTTAGTCATGTTATAACTTTAGTCATGTTATAACTTTAGTCATGTTATAACTTTAGTCATGTTGTAACTTTAGTCATGTTATAACTTTAGTCATGGTTCTAACTTTAGTCATGTTCTAACTTTAGTCATGTTATAACTTTAGTCATGGTTATAACTTTAGTCATGTTATAACTTTAGTCATGTTATAACTTTAGTCATGTTGTAACTTTAGTCATGTTATAACTTTAGTCATGTTATAACTAGTCATGTTATAACTTTAGTCATGTTGTAACTTTAGTCATGTTATAACTTTAGTCATGTTATAACTTTAGTCATGTTGTAACTTTAGTCATGTTATAACTTTAGTCATGGTTATAACTTTAGTCATGTTATAACTAGTCATGTTATAACTTTAGTCATGTTATAACTTTAGTCATGTTATAACTTTAGTCATGTTATAACTTTAGTCATGGTTATAACTTTAGTCATGTTATAACTTTAGTCATGTTATAACTTTAGTCATGGTTATAACTTTAGTCATGTTATAACTTTAGTCATGTTATAACTTTAGTCATGGTTATAACTTTAGTCATGTTATAACTAGTCATGTTATAACTTTAGTCATGTTATAACTTTAGTCATGTTATAACTTTAGTCATGTTATAACTTTAGTCATGGTTATAACTTTAGTCACGTTATAACTTTAGTCACGTTATAACTTTAGTCACGTTGTAACTTTAGTCACGTTGTAACTTTAGTCACGTTGTAACTTTAGTCATGTTGTAACTTTAGTCATGTTATAACTTTAGTCATGTTGTAACTTTAGTCATGTTCTAACTTTAGTGATGGTTATAACTTTAGTCATGTTATAACTTTAGTGATGGTTATAACTTTAGTCATGTTATAACTTTAGTCATGTTATAACTTTAGTGATGGTTATAACTTTAGTCATGTTATAACTTTAGTGATGGTTATAACTTTAGTCATGTTATAACTTTAGTCATGTTGTAACTTTAGTCATGTTATAACTTTAGTCATGTTGTAACTTTAGTCATGTTATAACTTTAGTGATGGTTATAACTTTAGTCATGTTATAACTTTAGTGATGGTTATAACTTTAGTCATGTTATAACTTTAGTCATGTTATAACTTTAGTGATGGTTATAACTTTAGTCATGTTATAACTTTAGTCATGTTATAACTTTAGTCATGTTATAACTTTAGTCATGGTTATAACTTTAGTCATGGTTATAACTTTAGTGATGGTTATAACTTTAGTCATGTTGTAACTTTAGTCATGTTGTAACTTTAGTCATGTTATAACTTTAGTGATGGTTATAACTTTAGTCATGGTTATAACTTTAGTCATGTTATAACTTTAGTGATGGTTATAACTTTAGTCATGTTATAACTTTAGTCATGTTATAACTTTAGTGATGGTTATAACTTTAGTCATGTTATAACTTTAGTGATAGTTCTAACTGTAGTCATGTTCTAACTTTAGTCATGTTATAACTTTAGTCATGTTATAACTAGTCATGTTGTAACTTTAGTCATGTTATAACTTTAGTCATGGTTATAACTTTAGTCATGTTATAACTTTAGTCATGTTATAACTAGTCATGTTGTAACTTTAGTCATGTTATAACTTTAGTCATGTTGTAACTTTAGTCATGTTATAACTTTAGTCATGTTATAACTAGTCATGTTGTAACTTTAGTCATGTTATAACTTTAGTCATGTTATAACTAGTCATGTTGTAACTTTAGTCATGTTATAACTAGTCATGTTATAACTTTAGTCATGTTATAACTTTAGTCATGTTATAACTTTAGTGATGGTTATAACTTTAGTCATGTTATAACTTTAGTGATGGTTATAACTTTAGTCATGTTATAACTTTAGTCATGTTATAACTTTAGTGATGGTTATAACTTTAGTCATGTTATAACTGTAGTCATGTTCTAACTTTAGTCATGTTCTAACTTTAGTCATGTTATAACTTTAGTCATATTATAACTAGTCATGTTGTAACTTTAGTCATGTTGTAACTTTAGTCATGGTTATAACTTTAGTCATGTTATAACTAGTCATGTTGTAACTTTAGTCATGTTATAACTTTAGTCATGTTGTAACTTTAGTCATGTTATAACTAGTCATGTTGTAACTTTAGTCATGTTATAACTTTAGTCATGTTATAACTAGTCATGTTGTAACTTTAGTCATGTTATAACTAGTCATGTTATAACTTTAGTCATGTTATAACTTTAGTCATGTTGTAACTTTAGTCATGTTGTAACTTTAGTCATGTTATAACTTTAGTCATGTTATAACTAGTCATGTTGTAACTTTAGTCATGTTGTAACTTTAGTCATGTTATACTTTAGTCATGGTTATAACTTGTGTCATGTTATAACTTTAGTCATGGTTATAACTTGTGTCATGTTATAACTTTAGTCATGTTATAACTTTAGTCATGTTATAACGTGTAACTAACGCTCTTTAACAGGTAAAACACCACGACACAACAGTTTGTGACACATAAACAATTCGTAACACTAATAATTGTACATTTATAAAATTGCACCGCCAAACTGCATGCTGGGTACAGAATAGAAGTTGCTACATTTAAAAAAAACAGGAAGAGACAGACCCTTCCGGTCCACCAGAAGTGACGAGAGGGTGGAGCTGATCATGTTCCCGTTTGAACCTCAGGTAAACCTTGAGACACGTGGTTAGACATGGAATACATGTGTGTGCTGCTGCAGGAGCCATTGAAGCGCCTAATCTTGATCTGTGCCCCGCAGAGGTCACCCAGGGCGACACAGTGTATGAGTTTGTGTTCAGCTGGTAGATTGTTGTTTCCAGTTCACACTGGGAACACACTTTGTGGACCAATACACACGCATTGTACAGTTGTTGTTTTATTTCTTGAATCAACGCTCACTCAAAGTCAACCTCCAGCTAAATATGATTTCTCCAGCTGACTCTTTAAGTACGGCACTTTGTTCTGCTGCTGTGGAACCATAGCAACGCTCACATTGCTGTGTCGGTGGATCAGAAAGCGTATGTTTAACAGATTATATGAGGACAAGTCGAGCAGGTTTCCTGTTCCCATAATGTATGTTTTTGTTCAACAGGTGGGGAATGTTATGTATCGCACATAGATACTGTACCTTCCTAGCCTGTACATTCTGCACACACACACACACACACACACACACACACACACACACACACACACACACACACACACACACACACACACACCAGAAGAGCTGTTTAAGAATAACCAGATTAGAAACAGAGTCTGAGATCTTTAGGTAATACGGGGACAGGACAGGTCCGCCTCCATCTGAACCTTGGGGATGACGACAATGACCTGGGAAAACACTGATCCTAAATTATTACGCTTTACTGTTTTGTTTTGTTGTATACATTGAGGATTTTGCATTTCTGATATTTTGTATTTTTCTTTTTTCTGATACTTTTAATTTGTTGTGTCTCATATGTAAGTTGCTTGCTACTGCAACAAACAAATTTCCCCTCTGGGATAAATAAAGTATACATCTATCTATCTATCTATCTATCTATCTATCTGTCCATCTATGTATGTATCTGTCTGTCTGTCTGTCTGTCTGTCTGTCTGTCTGTCTATCTATCTCTCTATATGTCTTCAAGACCAAGTCTCACTGACCGCCTTGACTCGACACCAAAGTTGAGCAAATGAAATCAGTCATCCATTAGTGGAGGGACCAGACAGACAGGCCTCTAACTATCATGCTCCTCTTGGTGTTAGTATCATGTGTACTCGTGGTTACACAATAGTAATGTAACATCTGTAAGAGGGTTTCATTTCAATCTGTTCTTCTCATTTATAAAGGAGACATTTGTTTAAATACTCGTAGCATAAAGGACCCATGTCAACAGCCACTGTGGGCACAAGTGATATAATGTTATGCAAACATGTGGATCAGCACAAGCAGAGACAGCGTCAGCGTTAAAGATATTAACACCGCTAGTCGTATACCACAAGGTTATGAATTAAACTTTCTGCTGGCAATGGGGAGATTATCTTCTTTCTGAAGGTCTGCTTCGAGTTCGTCGCTCTTTTTGTGATCATAATAAAATACTCCTTTCTAGTTCACTTTAAAGCGGTTGCAGGTTTTAAACAACGGCCTCCCTCACACGCGACACATACTCGCACTACTCATAGTTGCTGTGTTTCGCGGGCTGGGATCCAAGACCTCCAAAGACATCTTATCAGTCGGACGTATTCACCACAAATCAGCTCCTCCACAGTCACTGAGACACTTCAAAGGGAAGTTAAACGCTTCAAAGGTTACTGACACATAACCGTGCCAACTTGTGAGCTGGAAAGACTACTCCCGGTATCTACAGGTCTCCATGACTGCACGCAGACGGAGGACATGACGACCTTGTTGCGTCTATCTTCTAGACAGGGGTCACATTCTGACCAATGGATTTCATGGCTTTAAACTAAATTTCCATGACCAAACATTTAGTGAAATCTGGGTGTAAACATGAAAAAGTGAGAAAATTTAGTATTTAAACTAACAATGAGAATTCAAAGCATACAGTGAACCTTAAATGACACAAATGAATGAGACAATAGTTTGATTGAAAGAATAAACATTTATATAGATGCCTGTATGTATGCCTGCTTATATTGTGAGCGTCTTTCTTTTAAAAGCATATTAATTATTTCAAACTCAGCGTAAATGAACGTCATGAACACATGAATATAACACATTTACATGACTTTTGCAACACTTTGCAACAAAACAGAGCTATTCCTGGAAGTCGTTCTCTTCCTCACCTGTACCAGAGAGCAGCCACGTGAGAGACAGTTCTTTCTTTCTTTCTTTCTTGTCGACCCCGGGAACGCCGTTGTTACTGCTGCTGCTACAGCGAGGATGCATGGATATACCACCGGCACCCAAAAAAAACACAACGCCCGACACAGATTCCGTTACACGGCGATGTACAAACTCAGCTAATCTTCCAATCAAAGGTCAAACTCGCTCCACGGAGGGCTCTAATTGGACGGTTTCGCGGCAAGACGCTCGGGCCTGATTGACTCAACTTGAGGTAAACAATCAATAAACGTGCTGAAGATCAATGAGATAGTTTCACTAAAATACCAAACTCAGAATGATTCATTCTGAGTTTGGTATTTTAGTGAAACTATCTCTTTTTTTTGTAATAGAAGTAGAGCATATTTTACACCACTTTGTTGATCTGTAGGTTGCATGAGACGTGGAGAGCAACGGGACGTCCCGCACTAAGCGCCTAGTGAAGGCCAGCAGGTTAAAGCTTTGTCGGCTCACCTTTCCTCCAGTGACCTACGACCCAGGTGTGGGCTGCTCAGGTGATCAGGCCAGATAAAAGCCGATCGAAGAAAAAAAGTGCTCCTTCGACTCCCACCGAGTTGCTTTCACAACGGGTCGGTGTTTAATGTCCTCCAGTCCCTCGGTTTGCGTCTTGAAATTGCTTGTTTTGTCTGACAAACACTTCTACCCTGACAATATTCAGCAATAACTAACAACAAACTAAGAATACAATGCTGTGCATGGTTACGATTCAATTAAATGGGAATACTTTAACGCCAAAACCAAGAAAGCACAAACGTCTTCTTGCTCATTGTGCTTTTATATAGACAGGCGAGGTTCAGACAACAATTGATTCAACAAATAGTTTTGTGTAACTGGATCAGCGGAGTGAAAAACGCTATGCTGGATTATCAACCAGGTTAAAGGGGAAACTATCCCAAGGGACTGTTAGAGAGCACACCTCATGGTGGTTACTGTCTTTATTTATATAAAAATCAAGTCGTAATGCCTTTAATATTTCAGTTAATATCGTGCTATCATGGTTCGCATGGGGAGAGAAATATATCAAAAATTATATAATAATAATAAAATCAAGTGATATTATTAATATATTATTATAAATTAATTGATATAAAGCACACCTCAGGCAGGGGTTTGAAATCGTATCTTGATTGTCGCATAATTACATATTTGTATATTTGTACATATCTGTTTGCATACATTTTAAGCATATGGCAATATTTGTTCAGGGCTTGGGCATTGCTATATATCAATATGTACACACACACACACACACACACGCTATATATCAATATGTACACACACACACACACACGTGCTGTGTATCAATGTGTACACACACACACACACACACGTGGCCAATAAAGCGGATTCTGATTCTGATACGAGTGCTGAATATGGGTGCTGAATGCCAATGAGGAACTTTGAACTCTTGATTTCAAACAACTCAACAATGGTGGGAGTAACTAAATATACATTCACTCGAGAACTTTGAGGTGCAAAGAGGGAGTCACATTCACTTGACTCCCTCCATGCTGCACATTCACCACGGTTAAACAATTCATAACACTCGTGTTATAGGAACACACGGGTGGAGGATGAGGAGGGGGATGCATACCAAGGAAACAATGAAAGAAGGGTGGGTTCGTGGAAGTCAGCCAATCAGTCAGAGACGAGTCACCTTTCACCTCAAACCCCGCGGAGAGTCATGGACCCCAGTAGTTACGTTGTACTGTCTTGTCCACCTTTCTCATGTTTTCTATGCAAACAAAAAGCCCAACTCTTATTGTATCTCTCTCACACACACACACACACACACACACACACACACACACACACACACACACACACACACACACACACACGCCGTTTAATCAGATATCTCCCTCCCGTTCAACTGACCCTCCATACTGGACACTGAACGCAACTTCTGCTTCTTCTCTGCGGAACCGTTACAATAACAACTTGAATGGCAAACTCCATTAAAGTTTTTGAGCCAACTCGTACAGAATCCTGTCTGGAGCCATTTTGACGTATAGCCGTGGAGCCGCACGAGCCGCTTTAAGCCGTCTCCTAGTTACCACGACAAGTCGCCTCGCGGGGATTTTTTTTAATCAACCGTCGCCTCGCGAGCCACTACGCGTGGTCTTACTGCGCAGACTCCGCGGTGTACCGTTGCTGTAGTGAATGGAAACACCCGGTCTTCCTGTCAAGGGTATTAATGTTTTTCCCAAACACCGAGAGATGTATTTGAATAGTTCGACCTCTCGTTCAGCACTTTTGTAAAGCACAAGCTATAACAAACAAACACGTTTAGTTTTTTTTGGTTCCATAGTAATACACCAACAATAACGGGATTGTTTGAAGTAAAGGACTTCCCACCTGTTAGCGGCAGAGCTCCCCGGCTTCTTGTCGGTCCTGACCACGCGCTGCCAAGTGTCAGAAAGAACACACGCGCGCGCACGCACGCACGCACGCACACACACAACTTCCGGACAAAAGTTTCAAACTAAAATCCGCTCACTTTACCAGGGTTCATACACATCCTGACCAATGGATTTCATGACTTTTCCATGACTTTAAACCAAATCTCCATGACCAAACATTTAGTGAAATCTGGGTGTAAACATGAAAAAGTGATACAATGTAGTATTTAAACTAACAATGAGAATACAAAGCATACAGTAAACCTTAAATGACACAAATGAATGAGACAATAGTTTGATTAAAAGAATAAACATTTATATAGATGCCTGTATGTATGCCTGCTTATATGTTGAGCGTCTTTCTTTTAAAAGCATATTCATTATTTCAAACTCAGCGTAAATGAACGACATGAACACATGAATATAACACATTTACATGACTTTTACTAAACCTTTGGGACTTTTCCAGGCATGGAAATAACCATTTAAAAAGTCCATGACTTTTCCAGGTTGCTTTACGCAACTTTTTAAACGAGCAACAATCGAGCTACGTGACGACTGCAGCTGCAGTCGTCACGTAGCTCGATTGTTTCAAAATAAAGTGAAAATACACACCCTAGGGTGTGTATTTTCACTTTATTTTGAATGTGAAACAGCATGATTTTCCAGTCACTATGTAGGAAAGAGGCGTTAATACAATGTTGTGAAATGCTTGGCCAGATCAAACATCAATAGTCCCATTGCGGTCTACATTTAATTAACATTATAGTCGTCTTTATTGCAACCACTTAATGGATGTGGTACTGCGTCTTCAGTGTAAGACTCTGTAAAGCTGCAAATAAACCACTCACGTACTCACTGTGTGATGAGGTACTCATTTCTACCATATGTCCATTTTAATAATAACAACAAAAGGTCCAATAACAGTTCAATAAATTAAGACTGATTAAAAAAGCTCCGTAGTGGGAAAGAAAGCATTGTCACAAATCTTAGTCTCATAGGAGTGGTGTTGGGAGGTCAACATGTTTCTTCTGTTTTCATTGTTTTCACATTTAAAGAAAGGATTGTTTTTTTTAATCATTACATCTGCTCTGTTTTTCCACTAACTCGTCCCGATAAAGTATTTGAATGAAAGCACGAGTATTGTTAATCTCCCTGGGAATGAGGGTCAGCGGAAGAACACACTGTGCCGTGAGATGTCAAAAGCTGAAGCTCAAAAACACATCGACTGCAACACAGACAGTGAGAATGATGCACAAATTAAAAGTAAATCAAAACAGAAAGTGCAGAATAAACAAGGTGCAGCTGTGAAATATAAAACATGTCTTGTGAATCACAGAATCAGAAGATCAGCAGCAGCACAGAGAAAACTAACCGTTACGTTGTTTAGCTGCTAATGTACAGTGGAATGACTCATTGGATGTTTGAAAGTGGACTGAATACACTTTTAAATTGGAATATTGAAAGACTTGTGAAGCCCGATAGGCAGCAATGTTACCAGAGTAACGTTCATCGAGCGTTCATGTCCCTCGTTCTTCAGGCAGCACTTTGGGACAAATAGCACATCTATCAGAACCCATTTATTTAACTTCCTTTTCCTTCCCTTGCTTCTCACTGTCAGTCAATCCGTTGGTCTTGCCGTTGCTTTTCTGCGTTCATGTCCAGCACTTCACGCCAGAAAAGGGAAATGCTCTACATTGTTGAAGGTCACGGGGTCAGCGTTGTGGGTCAGTGTTGTGGGTCATGGTTGTGGGTCAGCATTGTGGGTCAGCATTGTGGGTCATGTGGGGTCAGCGTTGTGGGTCAGCGTTGTGGGTCAGCGTTGTGGGTCATGGTTGTGGGTCATGGTTGTGGGTCATGGTTGTGGGTCATGGTTGTGGGGTCAGCATTGTGGGGTCAGCATTGTGGGTCAGCATTGTGGGGTCATGGTTGTGGGTCAGCGTTGTGGGGTCAGCGTTGTGGGGTCAGCGTTGTGGGGTCAGCGTTGTGGGTCAGCGTTGTGGGTCAGCGTTGTGGGGTCAGCGTTGTGGGTCAGCGTTGTGGGGTCAGCGTTGTGGGGTCAGCGTTGTGGGTCAGCGTTGTGGGTCAGCGTTGTGGGGTCAGCGTTGTGGGTCAGCGTTGTGGGTCAGCGTTGTGGGGTCAGCGTTGTGGGTCAGCGTTGTGGGTCAGCGTTGTGGGGTCAGCGTTGTGGGTCATGGTTCTAGCAGAAGGAGCAGTGGACCCCCCCCGTCAGGTCTGCGATGGCTCCCTCTCTGACGAGGCTCTGCAGGAGCTCCGTCTCTCGGTCCACGTTGTGCGACGTCTGCTTCAGCATGGCGCTCATGGGCTGCCGGTCGTAGTAGTGCAGCGGCGCCCCCTGCTGGGAGAGGTTGTAGCCAAAGCCCGCCAGGCTGACCTCGTCACACAGCAGACTGGCTAGGTTCAGCGCCGAGACCCCCATGGTGGGCACGTTCTGGAGAGAAAACACAAGGTGTTACTGAGAGAAACCGCAGTGTTTCTTTTCTGTTAACTTCTTCTTGTTGTTTTTTTATATAAAAACTAATCTTTTCAAACGACTTACACCGTTTGGATTATAAGGGGAAACTGGCTACATTTTGAAAATAAATCCAGGTCTGCTCAGTAAGAACACGCTTCATGCCAAATGCCAAGAGACAGATTCTGTCACGTTGAGCTGAAATGGATAGTTTGGATTGTTTTTCAAGTAGCCCTGTGAGGTACGGATCCACAGCTCCTCTGGCGTTGTAATGCACGGCACGCGCCACCTGAGGTCGCTCTCTGTGCTGCTCGCACTGCGTGTCGTAGTTCCAGAGCGATTTAACCCGCGGTGAGAAGCGTGCATTACCTGGTCTCTGCCCCACAGGCGTAGTCTGGGTGGAGGGTACTGCAGCAGGTCCAAAGCGGCCTCTCTGACCACATGCGGGTTCAGAAGCCTGAACCTGCTGGGCTCCAGAGCGAGTCGATCTGGAACCTTCTGCCAGAAGAAGAGCGAGTCCCAGAGGGGCTGCAACACAAAGCAGAGGTCAGAGGTCTCATAACTCTGCTCGTCTTTTTTTAATATAAATAACTACATCTCAAGATCACAGATCAGTTTTTGAGTCTTGATCCCACAAGTACTATATTCTGTGATGTCATCCAGAAGAAACCCAGAGGAGGAACAGGTCGACATGAAAGAGGAGTGATCGCAAACTCAGAAGATGAATATGTGCTTGTTCTTCATGTACATTATGCCTGGAAACATTTATTTGATTTCAGTGACTTTTTGCTAAACTTGAACCTTTTGAAAGTTTGCTCTTTTCAGTTATAGGGTACCTTTGGTATTTCTTGGACTCTATTTTCCCATGTTTTTTTGTATCAAAATGACTAACTGAATGAATTGGTCCATTAAGGAGCGCCTCAACTGGCAGGCTGCTATGTAGTCCACAGGAAGCTGCTCCCCGCCAGCGTCCGTCCACTGAAAGTGTTCCTTAGGGCATATCACAGTGAGATATAACTCACTGTGACCGCGGCTCAGACTGCTGTTGCAAGAGTCTGACGGAAAGGAACCCACAGAGAAATAAGAGGTTGGTGATTGTGTCACACACACACACACACACACACTCACCACAGAGAGCTTGTTGATCATCGCAGACATCCAGCTGACGTCCACACCTTTGTACACCACCGCTACGAGCAGCGTGTGTGTGTCCGTGTCGATCCAGTGCAGAGGGGTGCTCTCTGGGTAGCTCATCCTGATGCTGGTTCGATTCCCCACGTCAACGCTGAACTCTCCCAGAGGACCGCTGTTCAACCTGGAGGAGGGTCATTGGTTTTAATGTTAATAGCTGAGTCCTCATGCGTATCAGACGCAGTGTCTGTCTGTGATGACATCAGTCACCTGAGTTTCTGACCTGATAACCGTGTCGAAGCGGTTGAGGAGTTGGCCCAGCTCCAGGCCTCGGAGGATGCCTCCATTTCCCACGACCACACAGCGCCGACATTTATCCAATGTGTTCTCCGTATGGGGCGGAGAGTCAGAGTCTGGCAGCTTGAAGGGGAAAGACAGAACTGTTAAGGTCGGGCTCTGAAACACTGAACAAGAACATAAAGACGCACTTTGGATTTGTTTTATTTCTCAATTAAGAATTTAATAATGATTTAAAAGGCGCTAAATACGGGATTGGGAGCATTTATATTGCCTCTCAACGGTTCTCAACATGGCGATGGCTGAGCTACGTCAACCAGGCGGCAAACTCCGGTTCTGCCGAGTGAAGCCGACGTGAAAGTGCCTAAAAGCTGCATTCTCTCTCCTGACCACCAGGGGGTGACTCCTCTGGTTGTATAGAAGTCTATGCTTCATGTGTTAAAGCTGCATTCTCTCTACTGACCACCAGGGGGCGACTCCTCTGTTTGTATAGAAGTCTATATAAACCCATATACTTGATGTTCATTTAGTAAATTATGGTCATTTAGAGTCAAACAGACCATAAAGGAGAGTTCTCAGATGGTGAGGTGGTGAAATGAAGCCTGCGTGTATGATAATGAATTCATTCACCTGGTGCAATATCTAATACGTGCAATACGTTTAAGTACTTTTATATACTTTTTATTTTATATTCAGTCTGTATATTTAATATTCTTCTTTACTGTTTTTATTACTGTTTATTTATATTACTTGATTTTTATCTTGTATTTACGTTACTTGGATTATCTTATTTTATCACAGTTATTCCATTTATTGTCAAACGTTGGTTAATGGTTAACTTCATAAACAGTAAACCAGCAGTGGTATGAGGCCTGTAGGCTGTCAACCAGCTTCATCCACCAAGCTGTCAGGAAGCTGAACTCTCTACCTCACCACTCCCACATCTAGACTCTGCTGCTAAACTGTCTGACCGCTGCTATTAACGCACACTTAAATAGTTTCCTAATCTGTTTTTGCACTATATGTTATATGTCTTTGCACTATGTTTATACATTCCTGCACTATGTTTATATGTCTTTGCACTATGTTTATACGTTTCTGCACTATGTTTATATGTCTTTGCACTATGTTTATACGTTTCTGCACTATGTTTATATGTCTTTGCACTATGTTTATACGTTTCTGCACTATGTTTATATGTCTTTGCACTATGTTTATACATTCCTGCACTATGTTTATATGTATTTGCACTATGTTTATACGTTTCTGCACTATGTTTATATGTCTTTGCACTATGTTTATACGTTTCTGCACTATGTTTATATGTCTTTGCACTATGTTTATACGTTTCTGCACTATGTTTATATGTCTTTGCACTATGTTTATACGTTTCTGCACTATGTTTATATGTCTTTGCACTATGTTTATACGTTTCTGCACTATGTTTATATGTCTTTGCACTATGTTTATACATTCCTGCACTATGTTTATATGTCTTTGCACTATGTTTATACGTTTCTGCACTATGTTTATATGTCTTTGCACTATGTTTATACATTCCTGCACTATGTTTATATGTCTTTGCACTATGTTTATACGTTTCTGCACTATGTTTATATGTCTTTGCACTATGTTTATACGTTTCTGCACTATGTTTATATGTTGTTTATATGTTATATGTTGTCTATTTTTTACTTTTTAAATTTTGCACTATTCACTTTATTTTCAGACAGTAGAGAAACATAATTTCAGGTCTTCTGTATGTTTGCACAAATGGAAGAAGTGACAATAAAACTGACTTTGACTTTGACTTTGTATTGAGCCACCAGGGCTCTTTACTGTGAACAGCAGGACGCTTTGCTCAGTGAGACACAGATTGATTTTGTAAATAGGGATGATGCACAAAGATCAAGATAAAGTTTACAAGTGGAACATAAATGAACAAGTTATTTGGAAAAAGCCTGGGGCGAGAAAAAAAAAACTCTCTCTCTCTCTCTCGCACTCTCACCTGGTTCAGCAGGTCCTGCACTTTGGCCCTGAGACCTTTGAAGCCGAACGGCGGCGGATACCGGAAGAGGTTGTCGGGCAGCGGGACGTCCTCCTTCCTCAGAAAGGGCCGCGTCACGTGACCGGCAGCGGGGAGTCGAGCCAACAAGCTCCGCCTGGCGCCGCTGGGCCGGCACGGACTCTCCAGGACTCTGCGCACGTGCTCATGCGTCCGCTGAGGCAGAAAACAGAGGCGGTTCCCATGTAAACGGCGGCATCGAGGGTTTTATTAGCTACGAAAGAGCAGGCCGTTCCAACATGGCGGCACGGCGCGTGCAAGCGCACGGCTCTGGCTTGGTCCCGCTCAACGAAGTGTTAAACTAAATATGAAATCAATGCCAACTCTGTGGACTTTATTTTTAGCGTAGCCCTTGAGCGCTACATTTGTACACAGTGGCCAAACGGTGGAATTACAATATCCCTGGTCCGTCACATCAAAGTCAGTCAGTTTTGCTTACATATAGGAGGGAAAGCATCCAAACCACCTCCAAATGTGGTTTGGATCAGATTTCTGAAATCAATCAGCACACAACATGGATGCCAAAAACAAAACCGTTGTCTTGTGAAAGCGCCCTACAGGGCAGCGTCTCCTGTCCCACACACAATGTATGCAAACATGTCGACCGAGTGTCACGCGAGTTCTTAGCCAACGTTTCACAGAAAAGGTCGTGGAGTTAAAAAAAAGAGAAAGGAGTGGAAGAAGATGTCCTTTCCTGACACATTGCAGTTCATGTTTCTTTGTGAGATTGAGGGGAGAAAAGAGAGATCTCCCCATCACCTGTACCACATGGTCACGTTTACCTCCCGCTTCTCAACACTTTCAGAGCACAGCAGACGTCCTCTCACCTCTTTATGCGCGTGGCTAACGACGTGCCGGTCCAGAGGAACGCTCGTCCCCGTCTCTGGAAGAGAGACCATCCACAGCAGGCCTAAAGGCACAACCACCACCAGCACATAACACCTGCAAGAGGGAGGAGGGACAACCACGTGGGGTCAAAATTGTGTTTAAATGGCAGCCACAAGCTACACAAATATGTATTTGTTTACATATAAATAATAAAGCAATGTGGATGAGACCAGCTGACAAATGGAAGTACATTTGCAAAACATATGCCAGAAATGTAAAACGCGTTGAGGTCAACATATACGCGAACAGGTGCGCGTGCCAGAAGGGAGCGCGAGTGAACACATTGAACACAGCAGGA
>JBAMJR010000025.1:2507500-2527500 GCA_038501785.1 Myoxocephalus aenaeus
TGCGCATAAAGCGGGACGTTACGTTGATTTAACCGCCGCTGAAAGACACTGAAACCCCGTTAACGCGGACCGGCTCGCGTCGGGGACGGACGGCCTGCTTTACCGAACCGGACCGCCTCAAAAGCGGGGGGGGGGGGTTAAAAGATAGCGCGACAATAAAAAAAAAACATACAATAATAAACCAAAATGCAGCGAAAGCGGCAAGCCAGCTCCCGTTAAAGTAACTCAATACCGTTAACCGTTAAATTGCTTCAGCGGACCTGGGTAAAGAAACGGTAACAGCACGCGCCGTGTTGCACCCGGTACTATCATCCACGGGTCCGCTTACCCGACCACGGGTCCCGCCGCTTCGCCATAACGAGTACCTTCGTCGGAGTCCGCGATCAGCGACTCGTCCCCGTGGCTTCTCATCCCGGAGAGACTCGTCAGCCTCCGTTGCAGCGCGCGAGCCAATCAGCGGCTGGAACTCTTCGCAGTCACTTCCGGTCTTTCCGCAATAACAGCCCCGGCGTTCACAGGAAAGTTCATATTGAATGAACCAAAAGCGTAAAGAAATACGACTACGAAGTTGTTTTGTACACATTTATAAGTTTAATGTTATTAAATATAAAAAAAAGAAACGGGCTGCTCGTCTAACAGATGTGTTGCTTCTAGTAATGTGAAGCTATGCATCATTTTATAGACTTTACAGTGATTGCTCAGTGACTTCATTTGCTAGACACATTGTTTTACATTTATTCATTTCTCAAGTGATTTTTTGGTCAAAACCCCAAATATTAGAGAACATTTAGCCCGAGGAGACGTGTCACATCCACCACACTAAGAACGGAGATAAAATGCATTGTTCTTATATATTTGTGAAAGAAGAGGGCGTCGTGGGCCTTTGAGTCAGCAGAACTGAAAGCTCTGGGATCATATCCGTCCACATGAAGAGTCCTCATTCGTCGCGTCCATCCAACCGTCTGGCTCCTGTCCTACTGCAGAGGCTGCTTCAGGTCGAACAGTCCCGTTCCACCTTTGACGACTTTCCCCACCACGATGCACGCTGACGGGGACACCAGCTGGTCATATGACCCTGAGAGTGGAGGGGGAACGCCATTAACAAACTAAACTAAACAAAGATAAGGGCAGCTGTGGTTCCAGTTCAAGTAGATAGGAAGACTTCTGACAGTAAACCACAACGGCCTGAAGGAACTGCACGAATTACTAACCCTGTCCAATGTTATTATTATTATTTAACTAAAACTGCAGACTGAGCGATTGTTATGTATAACTGTAAATCATAGATTGTCTTATGAAAAAAATGCCCAAAACTGCTGTATTTGGATGTATTGAACACCATAAGTAATATACAAGTGAAATATATGGTTTGGTACATGAGACAATTCAGATTATGGAGTCCTCGCCTGAATGTTCTCTGTTCTAAACCCTCTCTAACTTTGTTCTGCTTCACTTTATCAAAGTCAACCTTTGCAGAGAGAATGTTCACATATTGTCCTATGATTTGGGTTAGAGAATGTTCACATATTGTGCTATGATTTGGGTTAGAGAATGTTCACATATTGTGCTATGATTTGGGTTAGAGTTGGACCTTACAGCTGCATCATTTCAAACAAATAATCATCCTGAAAGGGATTTTTTTAATAGGCGGACCTGAAACCTTTTTATTTTTTTCTGTGTCATCTTCATTTACTCATAACCAGTAACATATAGACTGATATTTACATATCTGAACAACATCTCACATGTGTACCTTTTATTATAACCAAAATTATTCAAATAGCCCTAGTGGTTGCAGAGATACACCCTTTTTAGTTTTGGGAATGACATTTTCGAGCAGAGGCCTAAAAATAGGTTTTCTCTTGGGTAATTTCAACTCTACTGCGCTCGCTTGACTCTCAAAAAAGACAAATTCTCCATTTCCATTACGGGAACTGATCAAATGACGTCTACATACACAAATGATCACAAACGTTCCCCACGGACATGGCTTTAGTCTCGTTTCTCTGGACTTCCCACAGGTCAGTAACAGTGGTAACAGTACAGTAAGAGCACAACATGTTGCAACGGCTTCACTTTCACTTCACTTTTCACCCTCAGCCAAGAAATGTGTAGATATCACTTTGTTTTTGCATAACTGCTTCCTCACCCAGCATGGTGGCCTGTTTGAGGAATTTGTAGCTGGTCTCGAAGGTCATCTGCTGCAGAGGGGAGGAGTTGGACCGGATGGCGTGCCGGTTCAGCGGCTTGTACACGCCTTCAAAACACATGTAGTCTGCCACCAGCGACAGATGCCTGGGGTCCACCTCGATACCTGCACAGAGAAACACAGAACCTGAGCGGCTCTGACCGCCATGGGTTCTATCTGGGTTTTGACTCTGTGTGTGTGTGTGTGTGTGTGTGTGTGTGTGTGTGTGTGTGTGTGTGTGTGTGTGTGTATTATGGTTTTAAAATACTGAAACGCTTCTAAATCATCAACCACAGGTCCGATTTAATAAATTTAAACAGCTAAAGTACTCTAAACCCTTGTGAGAAGAGAAATGATGCACTACATTTAACAAAAAAGATCGTTATATTTGTATAATTACGTAATAAAGTAAAGCTCCTCAACATGACTGAGCGATTATAACGTTTCACTATTTAGAACAGGGATTCCCAAAGTGTGGGCTGCCTCTAGGGGGTGCGCGAGAGGAAAAATGTAATGGTGGTCTAATGGTGTAATAATTAATATTAAACATAATAAAAAAAAAATTAAGTAGGATTTTTTTATTATAAAAATTCCCTTTGTAAGATTTAAATTTAAAAACGTACAATTTAATAAATAGATGCACTTCCGGTCCGGCCGCCAGACTGTCTTTTACATACACACTAGCTAGCCTAGCTTGTGCCCCTAACGTCATTTCATTCATTCAGCAACATCCATGAAAATATGTTAAACTGGCTGAAATCGGGGAAGCTGTCAGGTGGGACATCTGAAGCTATCAGTAATAAAAGAGGAGAGGGACAGAGAGAGAGTGAGGAACCGGAGGCGAAGAGGTGCGTTGGGGAGAAACCGGGAGAAGAAATCGACCGGGAGTCGGAGAAAGAGGAGACGGAGGAGACCGAGAAGGAGGAAGGGATATCACAGACAAACCGGGAGCACAGAGGCCCATCGCGGAGTCAAGGTGGAAAAAGAGGAAACGAGAGTGAGCATCAGACTGGGAAAAAAAAGAGGAAATATGATGACAATTATCTGGGTCTGGGCTTCACTTGGATTGGCAATGCAGATTGCCCGAAGCCACAGTGGTGTTGTGCAGTGAGGTTCTGGCTAACAGCTGTCTGAAGCCCTCTTATTTGCGTCGCCACCTGAACACCAAGCATGCCGGTGCAAGTCAGAAGCCCCTTACATTTTTTAGATCAAAATTGGAAGAGTTACAAAACAGCCCAAAACAATTGCAGTCTCATTCATGTGTTGGGTCTACACAAAACGCACTACGTTTTCTCACTTCCTCCCCCTCTCTATCTCTCTTGCTGCAGGCTGAGCCACCTGCGCTGCATGTGAACATCCTCATATGGACTCCTCCTTTTTTATTTATATCTGTTTCTGAGCCTATGCATGTGCCACTCTTCGTTCTTTACGTGGCTTACTGTGTTTAAGTAAATAAATGTGAAATGCAATCTGCCTCTGAGCCTGTGTCCTCGCCATCCTTATTGCTCTTTAAAAGTGACGCCTTGTGTAACTGAAATTTATACAGCGGACAAAATCTTGTAACAAACGCCACGCGCGAGCAAACAGTTCTCGCATTGGTCCGATTTTATGCGGCTATAAATAGGCTCTGTTGCGTTTTGTTTTTTTTAGGTGTGGGGGATTGGGGGTGCGTGAACCCGGTCGGGATGTAGAAGGGGGTGCGTGGCCTAAAAAGTTTGGGAACCGCTGATTTAGAGTACCACGTATGTAACCGTAGAGACTGTGCGCATCTTCCAGTAGTAGTGGGATCACTGTGTGTAACGTATTGACGTCGCGATCAGCGAGAAAGCAACGGCTATTTTTCTTCAATTTCTTCCTCGGTGTTTCGAGGTACTACAGTTTCATCGTTCCTCAAACGCATCTGAAAGCGCGTCAGATGACACACGCGGAAGCAGACGGTCATTTTGCGGGGTGTTTGTTCATGGTGCTACGAAGATTTAGGTAAAAATGGCTCATTTCTTTATTTCTGAACCGAAAAACATGATTTTTGGACTGGAAAGGCTTGAAAACATGTCATTGCTTGTGTTTATTGTGATTATTATTACAGATTTGGATGATTTAGGTCTTAATCTTTCTAAAGAGGTGCAGTATTACTCTGGGACATGATGGGAAGTCACCAAAAATAAAATTCAAAAAACTTGGGGAGCGACCGAGGACTAATTTTTTGACTTTTGATAAAATTTATGCAGAAAATGAATAATATTTTTATTTTTTTATTTTTAAAGGCAAGGAGTTGCTGATTCTTTAGAGATCAAGGACAGTAGGGGCTGGTATTCATATCAAGGTCATATGAGGTGTAGAACACCTGTAGAAGGCCTCGGGTATCCCTATTGGGGGACCCTCGGGCTGATGAGGCTAAATGCGTTTCAGAAGGTCGATATCTTAATGCGTTCTGATAATGCCGTCTTCATGCGGTTCTCATAATGCAATCCTTAATACGATCCTTTCCTTAATGCGGTTAAAAATAGGTTCCCCTTCCGCTCTCTAAACAAAAACACACCTGCCTGCACTCAGGTGACGTCTATATATAACGTTGACGCCCCCTGACATCATTGCATCATCAAAACATCACGAATCAAACAGACAGGTAAAACACAAATCATATAATGGCTTCTACAGTATGTGTATGCGCATGCGTGTGTATGAGTGCGTGCGTGTGTGCGTATGCGTTCATGTGTGTGTGTATGCGTGCGTGCGTGCATGTATGTATGTATGTATGTATGCGTGTATGTATGTGTGTGTGTGTGTGTGTGTGTGTGTGTGTGTGTGTGTGTGTGTGTGTGTGTGTGTGTGTGTGTATGCGTGTGTATGCGTGTGTATGCGTGTGTACCATAGACAGCAAACACATCTTTGATCTCCTTCTCGATGACCTTCAGAGCCACTTCAATGCCATACGTCTTCGCCATGGCGTGGACCTCATTGGAGTACAGTCTGTTGATGTCCAAGGTCTGGAGGGGAATAAAGTCTCAATGTTATGATCATCACCAAACCAAGAAGTACACAAACCAGTGCAACCTCATAATATACAATCATATTGTCGAGCAATTCACTCCTGAAGTCCTTGCATTATTTGAATCCACTGCAAAGATGTGTCACATTGTGATCGACACACTTGAATCCGGTATCTGAAAAGATTATATTAAATAGTCAAAGCTGAATTCGATAAGGCCAACTGTAAATGTTCTCTGCAGTCAAATGAGAAACCACAGCGCGGTCCCGTGTTCTAGATGAGGAGGGAGTGTGAACCAAAGCCCTTCGTACGTCACTGTGGTTGAACATTTCCTGCATGTTGATGCCTTCGGCGTTGAGAACCGTCTCCTTCTCCCCGCTCTTCGTCGTGGTTTCTCCCAGCAGGCAGCGCGTCAGGCCCTTGGTCTCCACGATGACGGCGTTCTGAGCCAGCGTGGACAATACCGAGGTCAGGTCAAAGTGCACCTTAGTGACCGGCAGGACCAGGTCCACCTACGAACAAGGGGGGAGCGTTTATATACCAGGGTTCATACACATCCTAACCAATGGATCTCATGACTTTTCCATGACTTTAAACCAAATTTCCATGACCAAACATTTAGTGAAATCTGGGTGTAAACATGAAAAAGTGAGAAAATGTAATATTTAAACTAACAATGAGAATACAAAGCATACAGTAAACCTTAAATGACACAAATGAATGAGACAATAGTTTGATTAAAAGAATAAACATTTATATAGATGCCTGTATGTATGCCTGCTTATATTCTGAGTGTCTTTCTTTTAAAAGCATATTAATTATTTCAAACTCAGCGTAAATGAACGACATGAACACATGAATATAACACATTTACATGACTTTTACTAAACTTTTGGGATTATTTTTTTTAAATGAAGGGACGAGAGAACCAGAACCAGGACTGAGCGTAGAGACTAACATTTGAGAAAGGGACTCAGCTGCAATTTAATGTGACGTAAACAGTAATGCATCCCCGAACGGTTAACATAACATGTGTTATTTTGAAATGGGCCAGTCTGCATGACGACAATTTTATGACCAATACTTTTGAAATGCAGGACGTTTACTTGAAACAAAAGTATTCTTACTCTGTGGTGTTACTATTTTTACTCAACAGTTTTGAGCACTACGGACCGGGTTGCATAGCGTTCATTACCACCGTGGTTCCTTTTCATTTGTGATGAAACTTTCAGGCGAACTGAACCTCAGTGCATTAGGACCCAGCAGCAGGCTTCCTCCCTGCTGCTTCTTCACAGTCTCTGGACTCAGGTCCCTGCTCTACGTGGGCTGCAGGAACCTTTGGTTCCTTAACACAGTGTTTTTCAACCTTTTTTGAGCCGCGGCACATTTTCTACAATAAAAAAATCCCGCGGCACACCAACAACCCAAAAAGTTACAAAATGTCACATTGTAGCATAATACAGCATATATGGTAGATCATTATTGCGCTACCTACTGGCATGGAAGAGTATTCAGTGTTTCAAGTAAACCAGATTGCTCCATCAGACAAAAAAAAAGTGTTATCACTTTGTTAGAAAAATGACAATAAAGTTATGCAAAAAATAACTAATATTTAGTTACTACTAAATAGCTTATTGTGGAAAACAATAAGCTATTGCAAAACAAAATGGAATGAGTGCAGATATGTGAGCATCAGGTTGTATCAGTATTAGTGGCTGCTTTCCTCTACACATCTTTTTAAAACGGGGTTGTAGATTTGATACGGCTCTCAATTCATGCTCCATGATGAGAGACACGACAGCAGAAAGCCGACCTCACAGAGATCTCATAAAGATCGGCTTTTGGCAAAATGCCAAGAATCGGCGCATGCGCAGCGTAACCTGTTAACGGCGGACTGTGAACATTTAAAATCAGCATTTCCTCTTGCGCCACACCTGTAATAAATACCTGTAATAAAGGTATTACACCTGCAATAAATACCTCCCAGTTTGATAAATACTGACTTAAAGGAAACATGGTGTTCATTTATTTTAATGACGACCACAAAGTGAGCAGGCTTTATCACTGCAGTGTGTTTTTAGGGCTTTTGGAAGAATATTTCCAGAGCCTCTCTGAGTCAGAAACGTCATTGATGAGCTCCAGGCTGTTTGTCTTGACCTGCAAACACATGAACTGTTAGGCTTTAAAAGTGAGAGCTCATATCTTAAAATACTGATAGCTTCAGCAGCAAATCCCATTGTGAAAAGCAAGCAACATATTTTTCGCCGCTCTCTCTCTCTCCGCTGTGTCTCACCTGCGCAGCGCATCAGGCGGAACTCCGCGTGCGCGACACAGAGCAATAGCTTTCGTCCGTTTAGTTTGTTTAATAGCAGAACAAGGTGTAGACCTGTTCTATATTACTCTGCCAGACACTATATTGCAGCTCAGACGCTCAACAATGGAAAATCATTTGCGGCAACTAAATAATATTTTTTTGGACCAATTAAGTGAAATTGGACATTTTCCCACAGCACACCTGACGATCTCTCACGGCACACTGGTGTGCCGCGGCACAGTGGTTGACAATCACTGCCTTTACCCCCAGGATTTTTCATCTCAAATTTAAGACTTTTTAAGACCTTTTCAAGACCACTTTAAATGAAATTTAAGACCAACATCGCACCTTTCCTGATATGCGTATGAATGAAAAAAATAGGAAATCAATCAATCAAATAACTTTAATCATAAGACAGAACCATTTAAAACAATAACTGTGAGGGGTGTACGCGTGTGTGTGTGTGTGTGTGTGTGTGTGTGTGTGTGTGTGTGTGTGTGTGTGTGTGTGGATATGTCTGTGGGTGCACCTGTGTGCGGTTGTAGTACAACGGACGGTGGTCTTCGTGTTTAGTTAGTCTATTTGGAATGTAATTTAATTTGACCCTGTGTGCATTCAGTTCATTAAAATGTACTCTAACATTTTGGTCTACGTGTCTTATTTTATTGTATTGTTATATAATAATGAACAATATTTTCTTATCATATATTATTATATATAAAATGTTATCTTATTTGGCATTTGTTGGACTGCTTGTGTTACCAAACAATGGGATCTTGATAGGCTTAATTTAGTAAGTAAAGTATTGTTTTTGTGTCATGATGAATATATTCAACTCGATTCTGGGGCGTCATTCTGAGACTTCGCTGAGTCGGCAACCGGACCCTGGCGACGTGTTTTCTGTAGTGCCGGCTTAAATTAATATTCGAATGTAAAAAAAAGTATTTCGGAGGATAATTATCGTGAATCTGGCAACCCCCGCCGCGGCCGCGATGAAGTGTCCTCTTTTTGTGTGTGTGTGTGTGTGTGTGTGTGTGTGTGTGTGTGTGTGTGTGTGTGTGTGTGTGTGTGTGTGTGTGTGTGTGTGTGTGTGTGACGAGCCGTTCGGGGCAGAGTCTCTGACCCGGCGCAGACGTGAAGCTGGTTGAGAGGCTTTCACGGGGTTCTGCTGTTGTTTTGGCGTAGGCTGCGGCCCACAGTAGCCTGTTCTGTGTTCCCTTAATAAACACCCTGTAAGCCAGCTAACGTCTCGTAGCTTTCCTGACCCAGGGTCGCTACACTATGTAAGCTAGAGTTAGCTTACCATTCAACGACAAGCAACGTGAGGCCACATCAATTACGGCCGAGTGACGGCCGCCGGAATCGGGCCGGTGTATTCGGTCCGATTCTGGGGCGTCATTCATGCCGAGTCTCAGCAGAATCGGCAACGGGACCCGGGCCGGACATGTTTCTTCCGGCGTGTCTAGCTTAAGCCGGAACCGGACAAGGTCATTTTGGCTACCTGGGGAAGAACCCTTTAATTTACAGAGAAGAAACATCTTTAGCTGGAGGACTGTGGACTCTGTAACACTACTGGCAAGTGCATCTGACCCTGCTTGTGAGACACGCGATGGAAACGGGAAAGCAGGTTCGCATAGCTCGATGCTAACCTGCGAGCGTCTCAGCAGTTCAGAGCCATATACAGGTTGCCTGATATTTTGGATGCGACGTTTGGGTGTACTAAGATTCGTTGTAACAACGAACAATAAACAAATGTTGTGGCGCCGTATCAAATAAGGAAGGGGGTAAAAATTAAGACTTGATGAACGAAATTTAAGACCTGTTGACAAAATGTAATACCTTTTTAAGGCCTTAAATTATGAATACTAAATTTAAGACTTTTTCAAGTTTTTAAGACCTCGCGGGTACCCTGCTTAAAGAACTTGTGTGCGGTCCACCCACCTCACACCAGAGCTCGTGCAGCGGGTCGTAGCAGTATCTCTCTATCGCCGGGCTGGACTCCAGGACGGAGTTGGTCCTCATCTGATCCAGCTCTTCCTCCTCCCCGTCTCCTCTGGCTGGCTTCGTCTTCCTCTTCGCTCCCACCCTGGCGGACTTCGGCCGGGTGGGCACCTCTGCTGTTCTCTCCTCTTCCTCCTCGGCCTCCTCCTCAGCCTCCTCCTCCGCCTGATCTTCTTTATCCTGGGCATCATCAATCCTGTCCTCCTCCTCGCTCTCATAGTCCACCTGCAGAGGCAAACAGTGTTTTAGTCATGGTCGACCTCTGAACTCTGAGCCCCACAACCCAAAGCATGTTTTCTTTCAACAATGGCCCAAACTACACTGTTCATCGGAGCCATTATTATTATTTATTTATATATATATATATATATATATATATATATATATATATATAAAATTGGACGGTAATAGCTGAGTTTAGGAACAAGAAAAGAGCTGTTATGAGACACAAACCCACTCAAGCACAAACAGATGATGCACGTTTTAATGAGGAAGTCCAAACCAGTTGACACGAAAACAGCAGTTACAGCAACAATGGCTGTATTATACATTAGTATAAAGTGATTTGCATATTCTCTGAACCATGGGAGCAGAATGATCAGAAATCGTAATCAGATAATGAAGCACACAGGGTTTAGTTGAAGCTCCACCACTCTCTGGGTCACATCGGTTTAGCCAGAATGAAAATACTTCTCAAAAACTGAAAAATAATCTTTCGTAATTTAAAAGAAAAATGTTAATATTATGAGAAGACAATGCGAAGGCTGCTCCATGAAAGGCGGCATGCCTCGCATTGCATGAGTCTTGGGACACATTAAACCTCAAAACACTGGAGTACGTTACTCGGCTGATGTTGCAGCCGTTAACCCCGTCCTCCCTGGGTAACAAGTACATCTTAGTTCTCAGCGACGGGGAGGTGATACCAGAGTGTATCCCATGAGGACTGCAACCGCAAGATCTGTCTGCAAAGGCATGGCAGACTCTTTTACAGGCAAGACCCCGCTGTCCCTCAATGGATAACAGGACCCATTTTAAGAATAACACGGTAACGGCTTTATTGGAATAAATTGGATATGAAATAATCTACTTAGTATTAGGGCTGCACGATTATAGCCAAAATCATAATCACGATTATTCATTAATTTTTAGGGACAACATCTTTTTAATGCGCTCTCACGTTTAAATGAACAAGAACACTGCTTCCACTTCCAGTCTGGCTAATATACCAATCTTTGCATCAGACTGGTCCTTATCACACTGCATCGCATAGAAGGAAATATAAATAAAATAGTATCCACACTTTTTACCCAAAATGTAATCAACAGAGCACTGCTTTCACTTCCATGTTGTGCTACATTCCAGCTAATGCATCAAAATAAAACTTATACGGTTCTTATTCACCTGAAGCAAAATATAAATAAAATGTTGACCATAGGTCAGTCGCAGTTGCAAAATACTCGACAGCTGAGACATCCTTTGTATTTCCCCCCCCGACGTGTTTCATACAGTGCAGGTAATGCCTGTTTGGAGAAATAATTGCGCGAGGGGATCACGTATCTCTTGTCTAGTGTCAGAAGCCTTCATTGCTCACAGTATTTATTGGACATGTCTTTGGCCAAATGAAATGTGATCGCATCCGTTATTTCAGTGTGTCTTTGGGAGGTGGATGGATACGCTGTCGCTGTTGTGTTTTCTGGATTGACGTTGGACATGGACGGAGATTCAGTGAGGTAACGTTAGCTTTAGCCTTAATGCCTTCCTCCTTTACGTTAGCTTTAGCCTTAATGCCTTCCTCCTTTACGTTAGCTTTAGCCTTAATGCCTTCCTCCTTTACGTTAGCTTTAGCCTTAATGCATTCGTCGTACTGTGGTTTGTGGTGATTTTTTAGGTGGTTGAACAAGTTAGTTGTATTGCTATGTGGCGCAGACACAACTCTAACGGACTCTGTGCACATGATCTGTTTTTGGTTAACATCACTTGCCCTAAATCCCAAAAACTTCCAGACAACGGATGATGATCCTTTTCGAGGGACTAGCTCCTCGCGTTCTGCTCCTGACATTTTATTTACCTTTCACACGACGTCTGCTCTCGGTTCTGTTGTCTGTCTCTCTGCTCTTCTACTAATACTGGAGTCCACTGCAGACAGAACTTGTGTTGAGGCTGCCGCTGCAGGGCGCATCATGACACCTCCGGGTGCATCATGACACCTCCGGGTGCATCATGACACCTCCGGGTGCATCATGACACCTCCGGGTGCATCATGACACCTCCCATCTCGTTCTCCCCTGGTGGTTGGCTGACTGTTAGTTGAGGAAGCGCTTGATTTGATATGTAGCATGTATTCTTACTCTGTGGTGTTACTATTTTTACTCAACAGTTCTGAGCACTACGGACCGGGTTGCATAGCGTTCATTTACGTATGTAGCAGAGCAGCATTTTAAACGTCAATATCGCTGACGATCATGCTCATTTAATTGTGGCGGCCAAAATCGTGTTCGCGATTAAGATGTGATTAATTGCGCAGCCCTACTCAGTCCCCGATAAACCTGAAACTAACGGGGAAGCTGAAAGAGCAATAAGATCCGCGAAAGAGTGGATAAAAGCAAATTCTAAAAACAGCTGGGAGCCTCCTTTTTATGATTTCATGGTAACTGCATTGGACCTGCCTGCTTCTAGCCACGGCTGGGCTGTTTGCGTAGAGCTGCATTAGCACTCTTATCTATCCACTCGCTCAACAAACATCCTAAAAAAAACACATCGCTTCCTGTGTGAAGAGGACTATTAAAAGAAAGGAAGTGCTTGATACTCGAGAAATGATCAACGGCAAAATGTAAAACACCAGAAAAGAGGAAAATCAAGCAGCAGTGCATGCATGACTCGTTCTTTTACACCATCTGTATAGAGGCCCAGTTATTATGCTGGTTTCAGACCCTCAACAGATCAACCCACCCGGCAGATGTTTTGATAGTTAACACCAAATCACACACATTAACCAGCTGTGGGTTGTTCAGTCACACGATGATGCAGCAGGTCTGCACCTTTCTAGTTTATGACGTCTTCTTTAGATTCTTAGCCAGGAGGCTCCAGAGACGCCAACGCCGGTCACGGTCCCCAGAGGATGAATCCTACGATTGACGATGAACTTGAATAACTTCAGTTATCCCTCAACTTTCCATCCCGTTTATATATCTGGTTTAGGATCAAATACTTGTTTGAATGTTTGAACGCAGCCCTCACAGAGCCAGCAGCACGGCTGTGGACTCATAGTCCTGTTAAATGTCTCTAATGAAATTATGGGATGCAGGGATTAGCTCAGTAGCTCACTGCAGGAACGTGACAATGACTTCATTCCAAGAGATCAAGTTCAACAGAGGGAGTAGAAAAGCGCTTTGAGATCTTTAAATATTCATCCCACGCTTTACCGACGCCTGAATTCTTTTCGTGTTTGAGCGCTTGAGGAGCGGCTGCATGTTCTAGTCTCAAGTAGTTGACACTCCGTCATGCGGATCAGGTGGAAACGTTCAAATGCCGATCGCCTGGACGTTCCAGAGACTGAACCGCGTGCAGCGCTCTCACCTCCTCCTCCTGTTTGCCTTTGCGCTTGGCGTCTGAAGCGTCGGCGTCTCCTTCGTCCGCCTGGTCGTCCACGACCTCTCGCTCCACCTCGTCCTCCCCGTCCTCCAGCTGAGGAGGTCACCATGACGACAGAGGACTTAGACATTTATTGTTTGTTTTCAAGAGAAGGAAGGAAACGTTAAAGGTTTTAAATTGGGCGGCTACACTAACGTCCCACAGGGAACGCTGAAACGGAACGGATGAAAGACAAACCCCGGCTGCGTCGGCCGATCCCTCGCCGTCGTGGTCCTTGTCGTGGGCCTTCCTCGTTTCCACGGCGATGGACGCCAGCTTAGCGCTGCGCTTCCTAATGCCTTCGAGAAGAAGACGGAAAAACCTGGAGGACAAAACAATTAATGTCCGGTCCTGACTGGATTCTGGTAACAGCACTAACGCACGCACGCACACACACACACACACACACACACACACACACACGCACACGCACACGCACACGCACGCACGTATATATTAGTGCTGTCAAACGATTAAAATATTTAATTGCGATTAATCGCATTTATGTCATAGTTAACTCGCGATTAATCGCAATTTTTTTTCATTTTAATGCTCTTATCAACATGAAAAAGTGGATTGGCTTGCTTTATGCAAATGTTTTATTTTATTGAAAAACAACTGCCAAACAGGGCGGTACAAAATAAAATTATAAAGTGCACATTTCAGGTAAACAAGGGCTTAAGAGAGAGAGCTGTGAACATAGCAGTCAGGCTCTCGAAGGCAATTCGTAGGTCCTGTCGTTGGATGCGATGCGTATTATATCAGCTAGACCCTCGTCCTCCACAACGTTAACAGGCTACATGCAGTAGCCACCCATTTAGCTATGGCTGCAATAAGTTTGTTCTTCGTTGTGGTGTCCATGTGTTTCTGCAGTCATCCATTCTTGTCAGTCAGGAAAGCTACGAGACGTTAGCTGGCTTACAGGGTGTTTATTAAGGGAACATAGAACAGGCTACTGTGGACCGTAGCCTACGCCACAACAACAGCAAAACCCCGTGAAAGCCTCAACCAGCTTCACGTCTGCTCCGGGTCAGAGACTCTGCCCCGAACGGCTCGTCACACACACACACACACACACACACACACACACACACACACACACACACACACACGAGGACACTTCATCGCGGCCGCGGCAGGGGTTGCCAGATTCACGATAATTATCCAAAACAGGGCGGTACAAAATAAAATTATAAAGTGCACATTTCAGGTAAACAAGGGCTTAAGAGAGAGAGCTGTGAACATAGCAGTCAGGCTCTCGAAGGCAATTCGTAGGTCCTGTCGGACACTTCATCGCGGCCGCGGCAGGGGTTGCCAGATTCACGATAATTATCCTCCGAAATACTTTATTTTATTTTTTTTTTTTACATTCGAATATTAATTTTCACATTCGAAATTCTGTTTTTAACAACTATTCGAATATATATTCGAATTTCGATTATTCGTTGACAGCCCTAATACACACACACACACACACACACACACACACACACACACACACACACTCACCTAAAGGATTATTAGGAACACCATACTAATACTGTGTTTGACCCCCTTTCGCCTTCAGAACTGCCTTAATTCTACGTGGCATTGATTCAACAAGGTGCTGAAAGCATTCTTTAGAAATGTTGGCCCGTATTGATAGGATAGCATCTTGCAGTTGATGGAGATTTGTGGGATGCACATCCAGGGCACGAAGCTCCCGTTCCACCACATCCCAAAGATACTCTATTGGGTTGAGATCTGGTGACTGTGGGGGCCATTTTAGTACAGTGAACTCATTGTCATGTTCAAGAAACCAATTTGAAATGATTGGAGCTTTGTGACATGGTGCATTATCCTGCTGGAAGTAGCCATCAGAGGATGGGTACATGGTGGCCATAAAGGGATGGACATGGTCAGAAACAATGCTCAGGTAGGCCGTGGCATTTAAACGATGCCCAATTGGCACTAAGGGGCCTAAAGTGTGCCAAGAAAACATCCCCCACACCATTACACCACCACCACCAGCCTGCACAGTGGTAACAAGGCATGATGGATCCATGTTCTCATTCTGTTTACGCCAAATTCTGACTCTACCATCTGAATGTCTCAACAGAAATCGAGACTCATCAGACCAGGCAACATTTTTCCAGTCTTCAACTGTCCAATTTTGGTGAGCTCTTGCAAATTGTAGCCTCTTTTTCCTATTTGTAGTGGAGATGAGTGGTACCCGGTGGGGTCTTCTGCTGTTGTAGCCCATCCGCCTCAAGGTTGTGCGTGTTGTGGCTTCACAAATGCTTTGCTGCATACCTCGGTTGTAACGAGTGGTTATTTCAGTCAAAGTTGCTCTTCTATCAGCTTGAATCAGTCGGCCCATTCTCCTCTGACCTCTAGCATCAACAAGGCATTTTCGCCCACAGGACTGCCGCATACTGGATGTTTTTCCCTTTTCACACCATTCTTTGTAAACCCTAGAAATGGTTGTGCGTGAAAATCCCAGTAACTGAGCAGATTGTGAAATACTCAGACCGGCCCGTCTGGCACCAACAACCATGCCACGCTCAAAATTGCTTAAATCACCTTTCTTTCCCATTCTGACATTCAGTTTGGAGTTCAGGAGATTGTCTTGACCAGGACCACACCCCTAAATGCATTGAAGCAACTGCCATGTGATTGGTTGATTAGATAATTGCATTAATGAGAAATTGAACAGGTGTTTCTAATAATCCTTTAGGTGTGTGTATATATACACACACACACACACACACACACACACACACACACACACACACACCCTCACCTGGTCTCCATGTAGTGGAGGATCTGTTTGGGGGACAGCAGCTTATCGTCACTGTAACGTTCTGGAGGCAGGAACTGAAAGCTGACTTTGAAGGACCGCAGCTTTTCGTGATTTTCAATCCGTAGAGTTTCTACCACATCCACCTTCTGCAGCACCTGCTCTCACACACACACACACACACACACACACACACACACACACACACACTTCAAATGCAACAGCTGAAGTAAAGCACACAGGTAAGGACATCTACAAACACTACTGGCATCAGAAAACAAGCGAAACTACGCAAAGAGAATGAGAGACGGGAGGGAAGATGACGAGACAACAGGAGCAGATCCCTTACCTCAGCCAGGCAGACTCTGGTGAGTCTCTTTCGGAGTGTGTTGGCCCTCTTCAGGGCTTTCCTGGTGTTTAGCACCGGGACGCTCATCATGGGCGTCTTGATGTTGGAGCTGGCGACCATCAGGATCTCTCTCAGCCTGCGGACAGGGAGACGGACGCAGAACGAGTGACACGTGAGAGGACGAGTGTGGCGAGAGGCACACTGGAGCAGACCTGCCAGACTCATTAGACTGCACTGATGCTGCGGTCACAACCAAAAGAGTTGAGAATTTGACGCGCGAGTAGATTACATGTAAAGTCAATGCACAGACACGAATGGTTGCGAAAAAGCGAATTTTCCGCCGGGCGGCGCAAATGACGCGAAAAAGCGAACGAAAAATTAGCCTGACGCTGAGTTGCGTCAGCCAATCAGCGTTGAGAAGCTCCGCCCATCATCATTCGTCCTGCCGTTGCTGAATCAAACTGCTGCTGAAGTAGCGCTGGTAGCGGCTTCATTCAGACGCTGTTGTGGGACTACGGATGATATTATTTATTTATTTATATATATATTTAACTGATTAATCGCATTTTGCACCAAATTCAATAATGAAGTAAAAACTAGTGTATTGCGCGCTTTTATTTTAAAGTAATGTTATCAGAACAATATAGCGGGCACTCTGGAGCAACAGCAAGTTAACAACAGTATATAAATCAAAAATATATGCTAGGGAAGAAAAAAAAAAGATGTATTTTATTTTTTTAATGCTTTTATATGACTGGTCATTCAATTAAATATTGCATTTATTTTCAGATGTTATAGACTATTTTAGTCTAATGTAAAACAGCTTAATATCATGCTGAAGAAGAAACATTTGTCTTTTATCAGGAACAACATAAACAGTCTGTTCAGTAGTAAGGGTCCCTGTGAGGGACAAGCCACTCCTTCTTTTGTCATGTTCAGTTTGTTGCTTACCTTAAAGATGTATGTTAAAGACCAGCAATTGATTAACTTGATACAAAAGCAATCAGTGCTTTTGATCTTGTTCAGTTCCGTTTTTCTTACTCAGTGAGAAAAGTCCAGTCTGTGTTGGCTTGAACAAGAGCATGAAGTCTGGTTGAATGAGGTGGAGATGTGAAGGACAGCTGACAGGTATCTCAGCGGCGGCTTTGCGCGATTAATGCTCTGTGAGGCGGAGCGGCTCGCGACTGAGGACAGAAACTACAGAACAAGACGTGCTTCAGTCTGTTGGCAACAAGCCGGTCGCTGAGGCTGCGGAAGTGCGCGCGCGCATACGTAAACCGCCTTCAAAGTAAAAGCAGTGCCGTTGTATTGCATTTATGGCGTGCATCTTATTTCTTTCTTTTTCTTTTTTGATTGACCTCACGCGGGTCGGACTGGGAGAGCCGTGAGATGCCCAGGTCTGAACTGCGCCGTCTGGGAGAGATTTAAAGTGCAACATTCGCAACGCGTTTGGTGTGAACGCAGCATGAGACCAGCTCAACACCACAACTGTTTCTTCTTCTTCTTCTCTCTATTCTATGAAACCAACAACAGTCTCGTCCTGGATAACTTGTTCGTCTGTACGTGAACGTGCTTCACCGAGAGGGGAGGCGTTACCGGGGTATTCCCAAAGTCACGTTCATCTCTCCTCTGCCGGCGAAGTGGAATGTGTTGAGGGTCATCTGGGTGGAGGGCTCTCCTATGGACTGAGCCGCCAGCAGACCCACCGCCTCACCCGGGTCACACAGAGAACGCTGCCACTTGTAGAGCAACAGCCGCCGGAGGCTGAGAGAGACAGAAGCGTGTCACATTTCTTGTCTTCATAAGGTGTAATAGACTTCTAGTCTTCATTAAGGTGTAATAGACTTCTTGTCTTCATTAAGGTGTAATAGACTTCTAGTCTTCATTAAGGTGTAATAGACTTCTAGTCTTCATTAAGGTGTAATAGACTTCTTGTCTTCATTAAGGTGTAATAGACTTCTTGTCTTCATTAAGGTGTAATAGACTTCTAGTCTTCATTAAGGTGTAATAGACTTCTAGTCTTCATTAAGGTGTAATAGACTTCTAGTCTTCATTAAGGTGTAATAGACTTCTAGTCTTCATTAAGGTGTAATAGACTTCTTGTCTTCATTAAGGTGTAATAGACTTCTAGTCTCCATAAGGTGTAATAGACTTCTAGTCTCCATTAAGTTGTAATAGACTTCTAGTCTTCATTAAGGTGTAATAGACTTCTAGTCTTCATTAAGGTGTAATAGACTTCTTGTCTTCATTAAGGTGTAATAGACTTCTAGTCTCCATAAGGTGTAATAGACTTCTAGTCTTCATTAAGGTGTAATAGACTTCTTGTCTTCATTAAGGTGTAATAGACTTCTAGTCTCCATAAGGTGTAATAGACTTCTAGTCTCCATTAAGTTGTAATAGACTTCTAGTCTTCATTAAGGTGTAATAGACTTCTAGTCTTCATTAAGGTGTAATAGACTTCTAGTCTTCATTAAGGTGTAATAGACTTCTTGTCTTCATTAAGGTGTAATAGACTTCTAGTCTCCATAAGGTGTAATAGACTTCTAGTCTCCATTAAGTTGTAATAGACTTCTAGTCTTCATTAAGGTGTAATAGACTTCTAGTCTTCATTAAGGTGTAATAGACTTCTTGTCTTCATTAAGGTGTAATAGACTTCTAGTCTCCATAAGGTGTAATAGACTTCTAGTCTTCATTAAGGTGTAATAGACTTCTTGTCTTCATTAAGGTGTAATAGACTTCTAGTCTCCATAAGGTGTAATAGACTTCTAGTCTCCATAAGGTGTAATAGACTTCTAGTCGTCATTAAGGTGTAATAGACTTCTAGTCTCCATTAAGTTGTAATAGACTTCTAGTCTTCATTAAGGTGTAATAGACTTCTAGTCGTCATTAAGGTGTAATAGACTTCTAGTCTTCATTAAGGTGTAATAGACTTCTAGTCTTCATTAAGGTGTAATAGACTTCTTGTCTTCATTAAGGTGTAATAGACTTCTAGTCTTCATTAAGGTGTAATAGACTTCTAGTCTTCATTAAGGTGTAATAGACTTCTAGTCTTCATTAAGGTGTAATAGACTTCTAGTCTTCATTAAGGTGTAATAGACTTCTAGTCTTCATTAAGGTGTAATAGACTTCTAGTCTTCATTAAGGTGTAATAGACTTCTAGTCTTCATAAGGTGTAATAGACTTCTAGTCGTCATTAAGGTGTAATAGACTTCTAGTCGTCATTAAGGTGTAATAGACTTCTAGTCTTCATTAAGGTGTAATAGACTTCTAGTCTTCATTAAGGTGTAATAGACTTCTAGTCGTCATTAAGGTGTAATAGACTTCTAGTCTTCATTAAGGTGTAATAGACTTCTAGTCGTCATTAAGGTGTAATAGACTTCTAGTCTTCATTAAGGTGTAATAGACTTCTAGTCTTCATTAAGGTGTAATAGACTTCTAGTCTTCATTAAGGTGTAATAGACTTCTTGTCTTCATAAGGTGTAATAGACTTCTTGTCTTCATAAGGTGTAATAGACTTCTAGTCTTCATTAAGGTGTAATAGACTTCTTGTCTTCATAAGGTGTAATAGACTTCTTGTCTTCATAAGGTGTAATAGACTTCTTGTCTTCATAAGGTGTAATAGACTTCTTGTCTTCATAAGGTGTAATAGACTTCTAGTCTTCATTAAGGTGTAATAGACTTCTAGTCTTCATAAGGTGTAATAGACTTCTTGTCTTCATAAGGTGTAATAGACTTCTTGTCTTCATAAGG
>JBAMJR010000025.1:2532500-2637500 GCA_038501785.1 Myoxocephalus aenaeus
AAATACTTCGTTACTGTACTTACGTAGTTTTTGGGGATATCTGTACTCTACTTTACTATTTATATTTCTGTTTACTTTTACTTCACTACATTTTGCAAAGAAAAATGATACTTTTACTCCGATACATTTCTCCTGAAACCTTCGTTACTCGCTACAAAATCAAATCTATCTTTAGAAAAAAAAAAAAACATCGGGGACTGTGGTGGAACACAGACTCCACCAAGCAGGTTTTGCGAATCACAATGTTTTGCATTTTCCCTCTACATCCTCTAGTCCAGCGCTCCCAAACCTTTATGCGTCACGGACCGGTTACGTGAAGACAATATTTTCACAGACCGGGTCCGACCTCGGAGAGACGGGAGACAACGACACCTGACGTGTGTTCGTTATGTCCAGTCTACTGCTAACTAAACCTTTAGTCCAGTCTACTGACTCTACTCCTAACTAAACCTTTAGTCCAGTCTACTGCTTAACTTATAACCCGCTGCACAAAGACAGGATGTTGGAATGGAAGCAGGTTTTCATGCTTTTTTGGCGATCTCAGGATACTCTGCCTTGGTTTCCAGATCACCGACAGAGTTGTAACAGACTTACGTTTCATTTTTAGAGTAACGTAACATCTTGACATGTGTCAAGAGATTCCGTCTGAGGTTACCACAGACGGATGTATGCGGTCATTTTTCACAATAAAACATCTTTCCGGCCTTGATTTTTATTTATTTAATTGAAATGTTTCATTCATTCTTTCTGTGGCCCGGTACCAAGAGACCCACAGGCCGGTACCAAGAGACCCACAGACCGGTACCAAGAGACCCGCAGACCGGTACCAAGAGACCCACAGACCGGTACCAAGAGACCCACGGCGGGCGGAATGAGCATACTTATAACCACACTGTTACAAGTCCTTCATAGTGTCATATTGCTTTTTGGAGAATTATGATGATAAGTTCATAGCAGATGCAAAAGTATACTTAGGTACAATATATTATGTTGAACATAATATATATGGATGATCCCAGCCAACCCAGTTATTGTATCAACACAACTCCTGGTCCTTGGTCACGGTGGCCACAGCACTTAAAAGAATAAACTTCATAATTCTCAAAATTCTGACCCTTTGCTTTTTTATTAAAAGCATGTACTTGTACTTTTACTTTCAATACTTAAGTACATTTTATATCAGAAAAATACTTTTGATACTTAAGTACAGAAAATATCAGATACTTTAAGACTTTTACTCAAGTAGTATTTTAATAGGTGACTTTTACTTTTACTGGAGTAATTTTCCAGTAAGGTATCTTTACTTTTACTCAAGTACGGCTTTTGGGTACTTTATACACCACTGTATATATATATATATATATATATATATATATATATATATATATATATATATATATATATATATATACACACACACACGGATCTTGGGACGGACAGATGCGCCGTAACAAAGTGTAATAGTTTAATGACCCGTATGAGGCTAAAGCTTTACGGTGGTGATAGTTTACCAGTTTAATGAATGTCTTTTGACCCAAAGGAAGAAAATAAAGGAGTAATTTCACCAGCAATTTTTTATTTTTTTTAAATAATAAATAAATAAAAAGAATCGTACAAAATACCGTGATATGAATTTTGGCCATACCACCCAGCCGACAACACTGTCTGCGTTTCTCTGTTTCTTACCTCGTAGTTGTCCTCTATGAAAGAGAACTGCTTCTGCTGCAGGAACGGAGTCTTGGGGATATCCAGTCCGTCTTCTCCGTAGAGGAACTGGACTACGGATCCGTCGCTGTCCCTCACCGTCAGGTCGTACTGCACTACCAGGCCCTCCAGATGCTTTATGACACACCTGCAGGAGAGAGAGAGATAGAGAGGGAGATAGGGAGGGAGATAGGGAGGGAGATAGGGAGGGAGATATATAGATATGGAGATATATAGATATAGATATAGATATAGATAGATATAGAGAGATAGATAGAGATAGATAGATATAGAGAGATAGATAGAGATAGATAGAGATATATAGATATATAGATATAGATATATAGATATAGATAGATATAGAGAGATAGATAGAGATAGAGATAGATAGAGATAGATAGATAGAGGGCGGCAGGGTCAGTGGGAGGAGAGGAACATATTTGTGTAGGGCAGCTGTGAAGTAACAGCTGTTCAGTGATGTGTGTGTGTCGTACATATTTATCCCCAGTGGCCATGTGGAGCACCGTGGGGCCCATGAACTACAGCTTCACTGTGGCAGCCATCTTGGCCAGTGGCATCCACTGAATTTGACACGGCTGCGTTTTAGCTGGTTTGAACACACGTCTGTTATCAAATCACACAGCTGCTAGTTTAGCGTCGTGCCACCATTTCATTTCAACAACTGTAAGTAGGTAGCACGGTGCAGGAAGTAGCCACTCGAAGCAGCACACGCGTAATGACGACCCCACATTTCCCAGCATGCAGCGTTGGACTTTGTTACCAAATCTGCACATCTTATTTCTTTCGTTCGCATTTCTTTCGTGTTAGTTTGAAGTGTGTCAGTTCAGAACATGATTTATGTTGGTAAATGTTTTTAGCTGGTTGCACACACAGCTGTTGCATTTATGTGCTGAAATGCCACTGGGCTCGATACATCATATAATCAGGGCCGTAGGCTACTGAATGGGATCGTTTAACATACAAAGCTTCTGTTGACGTTGTATTTTGGATGGAGCTTTGGTCAAGGGGTTAGGGTTATATAGATATATATATATATATATATATATATATATATATATATATATATAGGGTTATATTAGGGCAAACTGTCCTTTGGCAGCAGTGAACATGTTTTTAAAAACACCCACAACCATTGATTGAAGCAGAATATTTGGTTTCTTCTCCATAAAAGTTTACTTTTGGACTTTACGATGCTCTGGAGTTATTGAAATGGTTTGAGCACCACTGTGCTTACATCCCATTTCTCCGTCCTCACACGCTGCGGTGGGACCTGCACCCAGTGTGTCGTGTAAAAAGATTAATTAAAAAAACAAATGATCACAGTTGTCGGCCCACTTTGTCTCAATGTAAATGTAAAAGCTAATGCCAGTGTCCTTCATGACCATATACTGTGTATTTATTTAACATATGCTTTGGACACCAGATAGTATAAGACCCGTATGCAAACAATGTAAAGACGGCAGCAGCTGTTTTCAGCGAGCAGCGAGGTTTTACCTCTGCAGGTATCCTGATCTGGACGTCTTCACGGCCGTGTCGACCAGTCCCTCTCTGCCGGCCATGCAGTGATAGAAGAACTCCTGGAGACACGAGTCGCATGGAAACAAGATTCACAGTTTAGTTTCACTCTTTAATTCACCAAGTGAGCCCCAAAAGACGACTCTGACCATCGGCTTCATCTCCTCAACTGTGGTGGACAAACATAGAATTCTGATCATAATCATGTGCGTCACTACTGCAGCTCAGCCAGAACGGCGTGGCGCTGATCATATCGATAACTGATCACACGCTCTGCCTCGCTCACTGAAGCCTGCATGAAACGATAGCCACATTAGACATGAACTCACATTCCCTGTAGCTCTCTTACAGCCCAACAGCTAACCAGCTAGCTCACACTATAACGTGGGCCTGTATAAAAACAGGAAGGCCGGGGACATGTAGTAAAGCCTGTTCCTGGATTTGATTGGCTGCCCGGGTAAAGTGCGACATCAGCGAGCAGCGCGACTAACGGCGGGCTCCTAGCGGCGCGAATCGGTCGGACGGGGACCCGACGACCAAAGCCTCTTTTAAAAAAGAGCAGATCTTATCCCCCGATGAGTCCACTTCTGGGTCCCTTTGCCGCTGAAAGAGGTTGAGAGCCACTGCTCCAGACACAGCCAGGGGTCAAACACATTCTGACCAATGGATTTCATGACTTTTCCATGACTTTAAACCAAATCTCCATGACCAAACATTTAGTGAAATCTGGGTGTAAACAAGAAAAAGTGAGTAAATGTAGTATTTAAACTAACAATGAGAATACAAAGCATACAGTAAACCTTAAATGACTCAAATGAATGAGACAATAGTTTGATTAAAAGAATAAACGTTTATATAGATGCCTTGTATGCCTGCTTATATTCTGAGCGTCTTTCTTTTAAAAGCATATTCATTATTTCAAACTAAATGAACGTCATGAACACATGAATATAACACATTTACATGACTTTTACAAAACTTTTGGGAATTTATTTTTTTCAAGGACTTTTCCAGGCCTGGAAATAACCATTTTAAAACTCCATGACTCTTCCAGGTTTTCCATGACCGTGAGAACCCTGACGGCTCTCCTCGTGTACCTGTGGTTTGATGCCCGTGAGGAACCGTCCAGAAATGAAGCCCCCAGCACCTGGGGCGGGGTCATACGGCTGGAAGCACGGCAAGGATTTCCCAGAAGGCATCAGTGGAGGCCTGCGGCCCTCCAACTCGATCTGGCCCAGTAGACATGAAATCTGGAACACGAACACACAGAGACAGGTCAACTTGGTCTCATCGCTCCTGTTGTTTTTTATTCAAAGCCACAGTTTGTAGAATCAGACAATGTCACTGCATGTGTGTGTGTGTGTGTAGTACATATTTATCCCCAGTGGCCATGTGGAGCACCGTGGGGCCCATGAACCTTCACTGTGGCAGCCATCTTGGCCAGTGGCATCCACTGAGGAGGAAGCACTGAATTTGACACGGCTGCTTTTCTCTTTCATTTAAACACGTTATCTTTTGCACGCACACACAGAGGCAAGGTATTTGCAGGTCATCAGGTGTTGTTGCAGTGGGGGCGGTACCTGCATGGTGTTTACAGTAGATCCCTTGGCTCCTGATTGGACCATCAGTTGGAGGTTGTTGTCTGGGAAAGAGGTGTGGAGTCCAACGGGCATGCACACCTACGGACACAGACGGCACACGAACGTTTGAATTGATGTAATGAAAGCTTTATTGAGTAAAAGTGGGCATGCATGTCTTATGGCTACTCGTCTCTGCTTTACAACGTAAGCACCATAAAACTATGGGGAAGTAAACTTTTATTAGACCACTCCAAACATAAACCATCACGGTCTCTTTAGATGCTAAACAGAGACAGTAGGCTTACACCAATAAAAACATAACAGTAACACTTGTATTTCAGAACAAAAAAAAAGAAAAAACACAAATGTGGGTAAATGTGGCGTGAAATCCTCCCGTCAATCTGAAAACCTGTAAAGCCGCTGAACTCTTAGCATGCGCTCGTTGTTGGATTCACATGTCGCATGTGAATCCAACAACGAGCGCATGCTAAGAGTTCAGCGGCTTTACAGGTTTTCACGCTCACATGACCGTCACGGTGCCACGCGCCGGTTGCTAAATGTGAATAAATGCATTATTGAGTGCCTTTCTGATGAACAATTAATCAGTCCTCCATCTGCACTTTCTTGACTACGGTTGTCTTTAATGTCTTTTTTATATTTATCTTGTTTGTTGTACGGGAATGACTGAAACTTTAACAGAAGTGGGACGTTCCTCCACGCTGACCCGTCGTCATGCATGACGTCATCGTTCCGGTCCTGGATGGCAGTGGTAGTGGTGCTTGGTGCTGCGAGCAGCACCGGCCGGTTACCTTGTTGATGTCGTTGTTCACTTGGTTGGCCACTTCTTTGAACTTGTGGTCGGCCATGCTGAAGTCTTTCTGGTCCGGGTTGAGGTGAGCGTCCTGCCAGCGGCTCTGGGCCTCGCCTCGATCCACAGTGGCGGGCAGGTTGAAGGCGGCCTGCAGGGCCTTGGAGACGGAAAGTGAAACGATGAGAACGGTACACATCAGCTTCAGCTCCTCACAGAAAACACCGACGGCTCAGCAGAACAGCAGACTGTTGTTTCTGCTGCCCCCAAGTGGACAAAAACATCAGTGATTGCAAGTTTATGGTTGCATTTAAAGCCACGATATGTAGAATCAGACAAATACAATGTTACTGCATGTCTGTGTGTAGTACATATTTATCCCCAGTGGCCATGTGGAGCCCATGAACTACACCTTCACTGTGGTAGCCATCTTGGCCAGTGGCATCCACTGAGGAGGAAGCACTGAATTTGACACGGCTGCGTTTCTCTTTTGTCTAAAACACATGTTTTGTGTGGATTAGTGCCCGTTATGTCTTCTATATGTTCATTGGTTTGAACAGTAAAACCTCTCAAACACTCAGAGACAGAAGCCATGCTGTAGGTCATGTGTCCACAACATGTCACACTAGACTAGAGCACGTTTCTGTTCTCGATACTGAAATACTTAAAAGTATTATAAGAGTATTTTCCGATTTGATCAAAAACGTAAGTGTAAAATAATTTGATTTCCTGAGAAACGTTGAGTCTTGTGTTTGTTATTATCTATTAAGACAACGTAATAGTGTATCACAATATCTGGATAGATGATTTTTCAGTTCATTTTGAAGGACAAACCCAATGCTTTCACTCACTTTGGTGCCAATCTGCAGGGATTCTTGAATGATTTTCTTCCTCTGCCTGTTGGCGGCCGGTTTCACCAGGATGTCTTCCACACCTAGACACAAACAAACAGGCGTTTCATCATAATAATCTTCTGCCCTCAGCAGTCGTGCATAAACCAGCAGGTGCTTGGTTCTTACCCAACGTGAAGCCTCTGTACAGCTGCAGGTAGGCCGTGAAGAGTCGAGCCAGGCAGCTGAGCAGCTTGCCGCTGGTCTGGCCTCCGTACAGCTCGTAGCAGCAGTGGACCAGACCGTAGGCCGAGGATCCGTAGTGCGCCTTGTCCAGAACCCCCACCAGCAGCTCGCCCTGCCGGATCACTACCTGGGGAATCATTTAAACATGTTAAAAAGAAGAAGAGGGAAATACCAATTAACTTTGGACTTTCTCCATGTGGGTTTTTAAAATGGCAAAAAAAAACATTGCACTACCGGCTTAGCAGTGGATAAAAACAGTTATTTATTGTAAGTTTATGGTTGCATTCGAAGCCACGATATGTAGAATCAGATAAATACAACATCACTGCATGTGTGTGTGTGTAGTACATATTTATCCCCAGTGGCCATGTGGAGCACCGTGGGGCCCATGAACTACACCTTCACTGTGGCAGACATCTTGGCCAGTGGCATCCACTGAGGAGGAAGCACTGAATTTGACACGGCTGCGTTTCTCTTTTGTCTAAACACGCGTGTTGTGTGGATTAGTGCCCGTTACGTCTTCCACCGCAGCGCCGCATCGGCCAGCTCTGACAAGAGTCCGTAAACGTTAACGGGAGGTTGGAGGGAGATAAACTTTTCTCAAACGTCACGTTTCTACGTCTGGGTGGGTGGGCGGGACCTCGATACTGTGACTCCGCCCCCTGACCACTGCCACCCAGAGGCCCAATCCCAACCTCCACCCTTAAGGACTCTCAGACTTTGAGGCTCTGACTCCGTGAGGGTTTGGTTCTGTCCCGTTGTCACATCGTAGAGTGTTTGAGTCTCTCAGACATGTTGACCCCTTTATGATCCCTTTCCCTAAGTCAGCATTAGATGCCAACTTTGCCGAATGGAATTACCCACAGTTCATAGCAATGTGACGTTAAACACGCAGTTCCCAATAGAAGCATGAAGACGTAAAAAAAAAGGTAAACAAAGAGACACGTGATAAAATACCTTTACACTACAACATTAGGGATTAAAGATTGAACATAAAACACATGACATCAGAGGAATGCAAGCAGAAATTATATATATATATATATATATATATATATATATATATATATATATATATATATATAATATTTATTTACATTCAAACATTTCGTTTGACAAAAACGAGTAAATAGATCATTTCAAAAAACTTTTTTCAAATCAGTGAATAAAAAGTATAAAATAAATACACAATTCTACACAATACGTTTTATGTAGTCAAGTGATGTTGCAGCAAAGTGCTGTCATTCATATTTACACCATCAAGCCCTGAAGCCTCTCACACTCAGCCACTTAGAGGTGAGTGAGTGAGTGAGTGAGTGAGTGAGTGAGTGAGTGTGTGAGTGTGAGTGTGAGTGTGTGAGTGTGAGTGTGTGAGTGTGAGTGTGTGTACCTGTGAGTCACACATGCTGTCAGGGTTGTATCCTGCAGCAGCTCGCGGTGGGACTTGGATCCATGCTTTGCTGGGGATTTTGGATTTCCCCATCAGGTTGAGCGGCACAGCCTTCTTAGGGATCACATTCAGCAGCAGCGTCGACACCACCTACCACACACAACAAGGTAATGACGATAGTGTAAAGGCATTACATGTGTAAACTATGGACACACTCTTGTGTGTTCTTGCATGAGCACAAGACAACAACAGTGTGATGACAACATTTGGGCTAAACCGACTTATAGCCGTCATGTTTCTTGGGCCGGTGATGAAGCGCCAACTGAACAGAGTCAAGTAGGGCAATGTTGAAATGGTCCTACTGACGATATTGCTTAAAAAAAAAAAAAACACACAAAATGATCTTTAAAAAAAACACTGAATAGAGCCCATATACATAAATATCTATCTGAGTTGTATTGCCATAAGTAGCCCCAATGTGCAGCGGCCTCATTTGTTTTCAGCCAGTTGATATGATTTATTTTTACTTGAGATGATGAAGGACCTTACCAATGACACGGTAGTACTAATGTAAACCACATTTGAGGTTTCATTTTTACCCTTTTACTTATTTTTTTATGTAATAATGTGATATGTATCTGACCTCTAGAGGAGCCATGCAGTGCATCTTTGGACGGATGGAAAACAACTCTGAATTAAAATGCCATCGACTCGTTCATCCCATAGATAACTCATTAACAGTTACTGATGGGTGTGGGAGACATTCAAACAAATTGCTCCCAAAGTAAAACCGTTGTGTAATTGAACGTCACCGTTATCGTGGACACAGGGCTCGGTATTGTGTAGCGTGGAGCGACGGCCTCGTCACGACTTCACTGACCTGCTTCCCCGTCCACAGCTGCTGGGGCTTGAGTAAGGCCGGCGGCAGCATCCTGACTCTGCCGGGCTTGTCCGTGAGCCCCCGGTACACCAGCTCAATGTACTGGACCCGCGTGAAGAAACAGCCTCGGATCGTCATCCTCGTACCGGACACCATGTGGTCCTGGATCAGACCCGCTAGAGGGGTACCATCCTAATGTGTAGAGAAGAGAAAGAAAGAGACTTAGTGTTTTCATAATTGGCCGAGTTCCACAACGTGGATGAGGACTAACTCACCAGATTGAAGAGACAAGATCAGCTTCAGTTGTGGATACGGCTTTGCAGACACTAAACATACATTATATGTATATACATATAATATATTGGTGGCGGCTTCAGTAGCACTCGTCACCAGTCCAGCTCATTTGATTACATGTGTGTGTGTAGTACATATTTATCCCCAGTGGCCATGTGGAGCACCGTTGGGCCCATGAACTACAGCTTCAAGGTGGCAGCCATCTTGGCCAGTGGCATCCACTGAGGAGGAAGCACTGAATTTGACACGGCTGCGTTTTAGCTGGTTTGAACACACGTCACACAGCGGACAGCTGCTAGTTCATTTTCATTCCACTTCAAAGACTCGGGCGACGGTTGTAACTGTAGATGTAATTAACAGAGACGCCTGTGTCCGTTTAGTTTGGCCTATTCTACATTATAATACAGGTAGATCAAATCAAGCATTCTGATTGGTTGAGAGTGAGTCACGGGGTGTACTTTATTCAGCCATAAAGTACTGTACAGCCTGTTTACATTTAGAGCGTTCCATATCAGTGCGCACTTAAAATAACAGGTAGATTTAAATTGCGCGACCGTTATTTGTCGTTTCAAGCTTGATAGTTACCAAACATGTTTTGTGTAAACTTTGATATTGTCACGTCCGCAGTAACGACTCGCAGACGTTGGTTTCCTTAACTTAACAGGTTTATTGCTTGAGTGTTCACAGTATTGCAACGGGGCTCTTCGCTAACAGTAAGTTAGCTCAAACGGAACAGCTAACAAGCTCACGTAGCATCCCCCACACTAGCATAACGAACGACAACACACACGTCACTTCCTCCCTAACCTAAAGATGAGCAATGAAAAGGGTTTGATCACAAAATCGTGATAATTTCCAGTGAGAGATAATTACGTCGGTAATTTCCCGACGCGAGGCAAGTTCTCTAAACATCATGGAGGAGAAGAATGACGGAGAAAAGACGGACAGAAGCAGCGAGAGCACTTCTTTACATCGGTGGCTGAGTGTCATCCTCCACCCTGCTTTCAACCGGGCTGGTCAGTAAATCACCAGGCAGTCAGTTTTATAGTCCCGTATGTGCGTCCCGTGCGTCCCGGGACTATTTTCTCTGCCGCTGAAATGCGATACACAACGTTTTGCCGGCTACAACTATTTTGTGCTGAAAGGCAGCTTACATTACTATTTATAAAGTCGCAGGTACCGGTATTATAAAAGCAATAAGGTACTCGAGGCAGTACTGTGTCTACAATAATGTACTGTTCAAGGGTTTGCCGGCCCTCCGCTGCGCGTCGGGCCTAACAACTCCCTTGAACAGTACATTATTGCACGACACAGTACTGCCTCTCGTACCTTATTGCTTAAATAAACAATATAAAGAGAGTCTCACGGGAAAGGACTCATTAAAACTCTGTTTTAGGCCGTCAGATATCTTACCAACCGACCCTTCTCCCATCATCCTGTTGTCTGAAACAGTACTTGGGTCTCATGGAACTAGACAGACAATATGGTTTGCAATTCTAATATTTAAACAATCAAATCCCTGCCTGATGGAATGAGTTAAAACAGCACGGATTAAAAACAGTCAAATACACATAACACATACACACTAACCTTGGGGACGAGGTACTGCTTGTCCGTGCTGACTAAGGTGTAGGCCTCTGCTCGGCCCAGCTCGCTTTGAGGGAAGTGCGCGTTCATTTCATCTCCGTCAAAGTCTGCATTGTACGCCTTGCAGTTGGCGTAGTGGAGCCTCAGCACCTGCAGCGTCACACGAAGAAGCAGCGCAGTTGTAAGTCGCTTTGGATAAAAGCATCAGATAAATAAAATGTAATGGTACACAAGTGTCCACACGTTAGTCGGGACCTCCTGAACAATCGCTACGACACTCACAAGTTTGAAGCGGGTTCAAACTGAGGCGGATGCACAACCGGCGTATAATCTCAGTTGAGAAATATAAATTGTGGAAAGTATTTATATTTCATGCGGGGCTGGAACGGCCTACCTTCTCTCCGGGTAAGATGCGTGCACAGTGGGCCTGGATGGAGGGTCTGTGCAGAGTCGGCTGTCTGTTGAGCAACAAGACGTCTCCGTTCTTTATGTGGCGATTCACCTGGACAAGAGGGAAGGGCTGAGTCACGCAGGAGGAAAAAAAGGTCTGTGCACTACAACAACAATGACTTTCTCGTATCGTCGGACTCACTATCTTCACGGGCATCTTGTGCGGAGGGGGACAGGGCGTCAGCAGCTGATTTGCGACGGCTTCCCTCTGCGTGAGGCTGTCGGCGGAGAGGATGGTTTTCCTGCCGTCCTCGTTGATCACCATGGACGCACCGGGGTGGACGTTGGGGCCGTTGAGCACGGCCTGGCGGAGCTCCTTCACGTTCCAGGGGGTGACGGGCTGCGGGTAGGTCAGCTTGGTGGCAAACACCTGCGCGGCAGAGACGGAGAGCTCGGTTCAGTCCGGATCCGACTCGAGGACCGCTGCGATAGTCGCAATGGCGACGGTGCGCGCAGCAGACGTGTGAGGCGCTCTGGACGAATTCTCAAAAAATTCTCAATTTTATTGAGAAATTCAAGTATTCGTCCAGAGCGCAGGAACCTGCTACGTTCATTTCAATTGAGAAGTTTCATTCTACGTCTAGAATAGAAGTACTCGCTTTAAAATAACAGTCACGGTCAAGACGTACCATAGGTATGCCGATCTCGTTGGTCTCGATGTACATGTCTGGACAGATGACAGACCGCGCGGCGTAGTCCACTCGTTTTCCCATCATGTGTTTCCGGAACAATCCATCCTTCTTCTCTAAGATCTGGCCGAGGAGAGAAGACAATTAGCCGACTGGCATGTGTTTGTCAGCGAACAAAGACTAAAAAGGAAGGCGTATTACACTGCCGAATGCTGCTCAGCCACGCTGTAGCCCTGCTATATCAGAGCACTGTGGTCACATGTTGACGCGATGGGTAAGAAACACGGTGATCTGGTCGTGTTTCTGTTACCTGTCTGATTCCAGGGTATTTCTCCACCATCATCTTGTCCATGTCGCTGTCGAAGACGATGTTGATGTGGGCCTGTAGTCGCACCCAGGTGTTGTAGAGTTTATCCGTGAGGGTCAGTCCCTGGATCCCGACCAGAAACGTCTGGTCCCCCGGTTCGTAAACCTGAGGAATCCCATGTCAGCAGGTCAATCCCCGTGTGGTTGCATAAAGCACAAACGTATATAAATCAAGATCTCTGCAGCTGTGCCTTATTATACACAAACATGAATTTAAAAAAAAAAGGGTGATGCTGCGTTCACACCAAATGCGCTGCACATTTTTTGCACGAGTAGATTACATGCAAAGTCAATGCACAGAAGGAGAACCACTGTGAGGACAGAGGGAAACATTGCTACAACACACACACACACACACTTACATGTTGCTGCTCCTCCTCAGGTTCCTTTTCGTGGATTTCAGTCGCCACTTTCCTAATGTTTTCAGAGTCCTAAAAAAATAAATAAAGATCTCAGCTGTGCCATATTGTACACACACATGAATAATAATAAAACGGTTAAGGAGAACCACTGTGAGGACTGATGGCAATAACACACACACACACACACAGACACACACACACAGACACACACCAGCTGCATCTCCTCTCCTGCGATGAGAGCCAGAAGCTTCCTGATGATCCCGCAGTCCTTCATGACGGCCTGCATGTTGACCGTCTGGCCGTTTGTGAACATCTGGTCTCCCAGTCGATTGATTGGACGATACCTGAGAGGAAGAGGAGGAGGAGGCGATGAAGCAATACGGTCGCACAACCGCTGCTAACTTCACACGATACTAATGCCATTTAGCTTCATGATCACACAATATAAACACTTTCCACTACGACACAACTATATTTCTCAACTGAGATTATACGGCGGTTGTGCATCCGCCTCAGTTTGAACCCGCTTCAAACTTGTGAGTGTCGGAGCGATTGTTCAGGAGGTCCCGACTAACGTGTGGACACTTCTGTACCATTACATTGCATTTCATTTAGCTGATGCTTTTATCCAAAGCGACTTACAATAAGTGCATTCAGAAGTACAAACTCAGAACAACAAGAATCAAGAAAGTAAAATTTCTTCAATAAAGTTAAACCACAAAGTGCTATCAGTAAGAGACATTTAAGTGCTGCTAAAGTGCTACAATGGTGCTACTTTCCTTATTCAAGGTGTAGTCCACCAGTGGCTCAACGCACAGTATGAGATAATTCGGTCCAAAGATATTAACTAAAGCTGCGTTCACACCAAACACTTTGAGAATTTGACGCGCAAGTAGATTACATCAAGTCAATGCACAGACGCACAGAATGGTTGCGAAAAAAACGCAGCGTTATTGTCGAGCGAGTAAACTGACGTGAGTCTCTTTCAGTTCAGTGTCCTTGCTGCTCTCATGAGAGCAGCAAGGACACTGAACTGAAAGACTGGATTTCTTTAGTTGGGTCACACTGAACCTGCAGGGCGGGACCACCATCAGCTCCAGGAAGAAGAGGTCTGGGTAGAAGCCTCTCTCTCCATCCCTCGACATCGTGCCGTCCTCCAGCCCAGCGAACAAACACTTCAAGAAGAACCCTGGAGAAAGACGGGAGATAATGAGTAGATTTGGAAAGTGGTTCCTTCTGATGGACAAAAGCGATGAGGTTTTCTTTATTATTGTTTGCGTCCTCAAATTGTCTTAAATTCTACTTTCTAGAAAAGGACTTGAACGCAGCATGAAAACAAAGCCTATAAACACAAAGCAATAGTAAACATGACACTCATTCAAAGTTATTCAGTCATAAATGGGACATTTACGACCTGTAACTCCATCATATTTCACCGTACCTTCTAGCCGCCACAGTTTCTCGACGTGGTCTCTAGCGGTGCTGGCCGTCAGGTAGACTCTCTTTCCAGCCAGCTCATCTGCCGGGAGACAGATTCACCTGGTTAATGTCCATTTACCCTGTGTGTGTGTGTGTGTGTGTGTGTGTGTGTGTGTGTGTGTGTGTGTGTGTACTAAAGCAGTCTCTTTCCCGCTGCCGACACTCAGAACGTTAACAACACCTTCATGCTCCTCCTGTTGGCTCAACTATGAACGGCTACTAACCATCAGTGTTCTTTGGTCCGGACGGCATTGTGACAATCAGCTTACTGTTGTGTTCACGGCGCACTGTGAACCTGCTGCTCCTACACACACAAAAACACAGACACACACACCATGAAATGGACAATTAGGAATTTGATAAATATCGATGCGAAAGATGGCATCTTTTTTTCCAACAAGCTGAGGACGGTCATCAAGAGCTCCTGCACTCATGTCTCCCCTGATCACTCGCTGCGAGTGAGCGCGCCGGGAAGCCCCGCCGCCATGAGCCCCGCCGCCATGAGCCCCGCCTCCATGAGCCCCGCCTCCATGCAGTCAATAGCTTCGTTCGAGATGAGTCAGTTCTGCGCAGAATCGATCGCTGACGATCGGTGCACAATGCATGCTGGGTAGATTTGTGTCCGACTTGATCCCGACTTGCTCTGACGTCATGCACACGTGGTCAACGTTAATCTCACGAGAGCAAGGCTGCCGTCGATTCTAGAGCCAGGCGCCGCAGTAGCTCTCCAACGACTGCGTGGCCCAGTGCATGATGGGAAACACCTGGCTGTCCCACATCAGAGAGCTGATTGGCTCTTAGATCTGAATTTATTTACTTTTTTTAATTTATATATTTTGTGTGTTTTCTCGGGTTTCTTCACAATTTTTATAACAGCAGGTTATGTGAATTAGTCTGTCCCTGAAACAGTAAGTGATTTACTCTTTCAGGGACAGACTAATTTACAACACTTTTATTATATATAACTTATATTTTGTGAGTTTTCCCTGGTTTCCTCACGAAATGTAAATAACAGAAGGTTATGTAAATTAGCATCACTGAAAGAGTAAGTGATTTACTTTTTCAGATTTACATAACTTTTCTGCCCACATTCCAGATGTCTGCGTCAGTATTGTGAAAATACTGATATGGACGAAAAACCTCCTCCGCGAATCGCCACCTTAACGTGGTGGAGGAGTTTGAGTGGCTCAGTGATCCTGGGAGATATGTTGTCCTGGTGGGGTCTCCCAAGGCAAACAGGTCTCGGGGGAGAGCCCAGACTAAGAGCGGTTCAAAAACCCTGATGGATAGCGGCCCACGGTTTGAAGTTACCTCGTCCGGACCAGGGAAACCGGGGCACCCTCCCGGAGCCAGGGCTGCAGCTGTGGTGGTCGCGGATGCTAAAACTCGGGCATGGGAGGAGTTCGGGGATGGAGAAGGACAAAATGCCTGCCCCAAGCGAAGGAGTTCAAGTATCTCAGGGTCTTGTTCACGAGTGAGGGTAAGGTGGAGCGGGAGATGGACAGGCGGATCGGTAATAAAAATAAAAATAAATATTTATATATGATTCATTGTTGTAATTTAGAAAAAAATCAAAAATGCCTAAAAAGTTATATATTTTTTAATGCAAGGCATTTCAAAGGTTTGCTTTTTAAGGTCTGCAGAGAACAAAAGTAACGCTGCACTCATTTGTAACTTTAGGTTACATCTAATAAAGTCTTGATTTTCAAATATATCCATCGCTGAGATTATTGTCCTGGGTGTCCTGCCTTGGGGTATTAAAGCGTAGGGGACAACGTTGGCAATACTATAGAATATAAAAGATGTCGCAAGAAATGTTGATGGTGTGGCGACTACTGCCGTAAGCAGTCACATTATATATATATTACCGGTAGAGAGGTGTGTTGTTGAGGTTATTGAGGAGTCATTTATGGATTTGTGATGGATTTGAGAGCAGCTATTGCTTCATAGACACAGGTCACTGGTTACCAGGGTGAAGGGCAGACCAGATATTAAGACTTGTATGTCTCTCTATGTGTCTATAATAAGTTTGTGTGTGTCTCTCTATGCCTGTATATCAGAATGTGTGCGTGAGACTGCACTGATTAGCTCATTGGAAGCACCTGTGTCACTGAGTGTTAGACTGATTATTAGAGGGAGACTAGACTGTGGATTTAACGAAAACAACCTTTCAAACTATTGTATTTGACCGAAAACTATGACTCCCATCGCAAAAATAACGGGATCAGCAGAAGCACAAGACTTTTGTGAACGTTTCCGTGTACTTAAATATTTGTAGAGATTTATAAATGAGAGCGTAGTTTCAGTTCAGAAAGTGCCCACGTTTGCTTCATGGGAGAAAGTTGTGGTCAGATTTACCACGGGGCTTAATGGAGGAGAGAGGCGGGTCCTCTCAATCAGGCGGATTCAAACAAATGTGTGAATCTGTGGATTCAATCGATCCAAGTTTACGACAAAAGACACGATTTCCTACGTTTATATGTATAAATGTGAATGGCAAAATACAAATCATTTTTCCGTAAGAGTCTGAAGCTCCTCTGCACTCTAGCGATGACATCACCACTCTAACCTGCGCCATACACACCCATTGTAAACTCTGAAATGGTCCGAAAATGTTCCTAAACTTGAACAATGATTACATGAAAACTGTAATTTCTCTACGTTAAATTATGGCGAGTCACTATGGGCACAAAGATGAGCTCTCTTCACTTCGCTATTTTATATTTTCCCCCTGCGTTTTCCGGGGAAACGGCCGGTCGAATCTCTTAGAAAAGTCATAGCACACGATTCCCGAGGCAAGCCACACAAACACCATGAAATGGACCATTAAGAATTTGACAAATATCGATGCGAAACATCATTACGCAACCTATATTTTCGGCATCGTTTTAAGCAAATCCCCATTTGCCTCATTAAGGTTGACTTATTTATAAGCATAGTACAACACAACAGGGGACATTTCCTCCTGTGTGCTTTTGAACATAAGCATAACAAGCAGAGTGTTTCCCTGTGATCATCACAGCATCTACTTCTGTGGCCAGCGGGAGAGGAGTCGTCGGCTTGTGACTCATAGACAGAACCGTTGGTACACAGTAGAGCAGGGCTTCCCAACACGTCGATCACAAAGGTAGTGCAACTTCTGTATATGATTTAAAACAAACCAGAGGCCCCATAGATCGCATGCCATCCAGTCTATATAACTATCGTAACTTTATCGACAAAACCCAGCTCCCGGTGTGCAAATTAATGTCAATCACCACGGACGCCGCTTGAATGGATGTATTGCCAAGTGCAGGACGATGTTTTCCCCGACTTCCTTAATTACCACTGCAGAATACGCCAACGAGCATTATACGCTACAATGCTGAACATGAAAGAGATCATGGATGTGGCAACGACGATCGCCTATTCGAGCGAGAGCTCTTCAAAAGACGGCTGTTCTACACACTGATGTGAGACGGCTTATAGAGCTCTGTCCGGAGATAAAGGAGTTTCTCCAAGTTGTTAAACATGCAGAATACAACCAACTAAATGAAGATCAGTGGCGATCATCTGTCCTCAAAGCTGCAGCGCCATGGTTTGAGGAACTTTCAAAACCTGGCGTCAGAGCTGGAGACGCAACGGAAGGTGTGTGCGCAACGTGACAGAGCAGCTTGACGCGTGTCTGTCAGAGTTTATTTATGCGAGTCAGCCTTTTCCATCATGAAAAATATTAAGTCAAACACCGTTCCACCATGATGATGACCATTTGGTCTGCCTGAGGCTGGCTACCAGCAGCTACTGTCCAGACTATTGTATTGTGTCATAAGGGTTCATGCAGTTATGCAAGGCACGCCAATATTGTAAATATAAGTAAGTAATATATTTCAAGTATACTCGGTATAATAATGCTATATATATATATATATATATATATATATATATATATATATATATATAGCATTATTAATGTAGGTAGATCTTTTTGACTTGGTCATTTTAAAAGTAGCTCGCAAGCCAAAACAGTGTGGGCACCCCTGCAGTAGAGGGTTTACACTTCTGCAAGTATAGGGAGTATTATAGCTCAACATTAATGAGAACCAGGTTCAATGCAACAACACATTTATCAACTTACCCGCAGTGAGGGCACTTCCTATTTTTCATGTGGATCCTCCAGAAGTCGTTTATCAAGCTGTACCTCTTTTCCACGAGGTGTTTGATCTGAAAAAAGACACAAACATGAGTCCTCCACGAGGACGCCGTGGTTTCTAAAGATACGCTGAAGGCTGCACACACACTTCACTGTGTGAGACGCTCACTTACTCATTTTACTAAGAGTTAAAGTTCAGAGGTCAATGTGTCCATCTGTTGATGAGCTCCAGTTTGCCATGTTATGATTTCAGCACATTTGTTTTGCTAAATGCTTCTGGACAATATTTGTCTTTCTTTTGTGAGGTTCATTGATTTGTTAAAGGAACATTTACCAGTTTACATTAACCAGTAGTGGCATTCATTTGTATTCTAGACGGTCGATTCAAAAGTTTTTATACAAATTATTCAAAAATAATTTTCCTGCAGAGATGTACGTGTTAATTTCTATCTTCCGTTTCTGTTGCCTTCTGGGAAACAGGAGGCACATTGAGTTTGTCCAGTTGTTTCTATTCAGAGCTGAAAACCACAGGATGCTGCGTGAATACCTTCAAATACATATTTCTATCAGACTTATAGGAGGAATAACTGAAGCGTTCACTCACAGAACATGCAGAAGAAAAGCTGATCAACTTTCTAGCACTTAAACAGTATTGCTAACTGACTTGGGTTTACATTCTTTTATTTATAAAAGATATATATATATATATATATATATATATATATATATATATATATATATATATATATATATATATATATATATATATATATATATAACAAAAAAAAGTAATATATGCACACACACACCTGTTTTATGTAATATGGTTTGTTATCTATGTATTAATTAATATGATGTACCTCTTATTTAAGCAATAAGGTACGAGAGGCAGTACTGTGTCGTGCAATAATGTACTGTTCAAGGGAGTTGTTAGGCCAGACGCGCAGCCGAGGGCCGGCAAACCCTTGAACTGTACATTATTGTAGACACAGTACTGCCTCGAGTACCTTATTGCTTTTATAATACGGGTACCTGCGACTTTATAAATAGTAATAGTAAGCTCCCTTTCAGCACAAAATAGTTGTAGCCACCAAACGTTGTGTATCGCATTTCAGCGACAGAGAAAATAGTCCCGGGACGCACGGGACGCACATACGGGACTATAAAACTGACTGCCTGGTGATTTACTGACCAGCCCGGTTGAAAGCAGGGTGGAGGATGACCCTCAGCCACCGATGTAAAGAAGTGCTCTCACTGCTTCTGTCCGTCTTTTCTCCGTCATTTTTCTCCTCCATGATGTTTAGAGAACTTGCATCGCGTCGGGAATTTACCGACGTAATTATCTCTCACTGGAAATGATCAGGATTTTGTGATCAAACCCTTTTCATTCCTCATCTTTAGGTTAGGGAGGAAGTGACGTGTGTGTTGTCGTTCGTTATGCTAGTGTGGGGGATGCTACGTGAGCTTGTTAGCTGTTCCGTTTGAGCTAACTTACTGTTAGCGAAGAGCCCCGTTGCAATACTGTGAACACTCAAGCAATAAACCTGCAAGTTAAGGAAACCAACGTCTGCGAGTCGTTACTGCGGACGTGACAATATCAAAGTTTACACCAAACATGTTTTTAACTGTCAAGCTTGAAATGACAAATAACGGTCGCGCAATTTAAATCTAGCTGTTATTTTAAGTGCGCACTGATATGGAACGCTCTAAATGTAAACAGGCTGTACAGTACTTTATGGCTGAATAAAGTACACCCCGTGACTCACTCTCAACCAATCAGAATGCTTGATTTGATCTACCCGTATTATAAAATGCTGTAATGTTTGTTAACTGGTGCGTACTCACTGGTTTGGTGTTTTCGGAGCCCTCAGTGTTCACTCCCAGCACGCCGTCTGTGAACTGCTTCAGCACCAACCCGATCTCGTCTCCAGTGGCTTTTGGGTTCTCTTCCAGGTGCTAACACACACAATACACACACAGTTACACACATGAACAAGTCAAGGATAAACAGAGAGCTAGACTTACACAATCACAATAAATAAGAAATGCTATCCAACGCAACATCCGAAATAATGACATTACAATTCCATCCTGCACATCAATGGACAAGTATTGTAAATGGTGAGTAACGACTGATTTATTTTTGGGACTACGGTGTGCTTTAGTCCGAACAATCCTGCCCTGATTAGTCTCCGCAGAAAGCTTCAAACCCACCCGGAAGACAACTTGCTCTATTTGGTAGACCTCCTGCATGGCCCCGTGGTCCAGCAGCTTCAGCTGGTTGAGCAGCAGGTGCACAGCCGACCTGGGACACGTCAACATGTGACACGAGAGACAGGAGCCGCGAATGAACAGGTAGAGTTTCTGATGGAGGAGGAGACGAGACAACAGCATGAACATTATGGGCAAAAAAAGAATAATCATAAAAGCAGGTAGACTGGAACACGTTTTAGAAAATGATACCATCTCAACTTCTTAGGCTGGTCCATCATTACCAGAATGAAACCCAGTAACATGAAGTCGCTTCATACCAGGGTTCATACACATCCTGACCAATGGATTTCATGACTTTTCCATGACTTTAAACCAAATCTCCATGACCAAACATTTAGTGAAATCTGGCTGTAAACATGAAAAAGTGATAAAATGTAGTATTTAAACTAACAATGAGAATACAAAGCATACAGTAAACCTTAAATGACACAAATGAATGAGACAATAGTTTGATTAAAAGAATAAACATTTATATAGATGCCTGTATGTATGCCTGCTTATATTTTGAGCGTCTTTCTTTTAAAAGCATATTCATTATTTCAAACTCAGCGTAAATGAACGACATGAACACATGAATATAACACATTTACATGACTTTTCCAAAACCTTTGGGATTTTATTTTTTTCAAGGACTTTTCCAGGCCTGGAAATAACCATTTTAAAATTCCAGGTTTTCCATGACCGTAAGAACCCTGTCACATGCTTACATCAAAGAACAGCGGGTTGTATACGGGTAGAGGCAGCTCCACGTGTCCCATGTGTCCTGGACAGTTGTTGAAGTCCTGACAGCAGGTTGAACACACCTGGGGAACACAACAACACAGAGGAAAATGAACAAGTTAAGGCCCACAGTCTTAAACTGTACACGCATCACAGTAAACCACAGAGGTTCATACAGGTGTTCATGCGATGTGATCTCCGGGGGAGCGCACCTCTTTGCTGTCTGCCGGCCCCAGGGCCAGGTCGTACAGGCTGTTCGGGGCCACGTTCCCAACGCTGTCCAGGAACCGGAAGTTGGTGATGGTCTTCACACTCAGCTTCCTGGACAGGAGAGGAGGAGAATGCGTCATTACATCAAGGTTCCACAAGTACACAGGATGGATTCCACGCTACTTTTTGGGGTTACTTTACAATTGCAGGGGATAACAGGTCGCTCCATCACATGAGCGTTATCAGTATTTAGGCGGTTAAGTGTCACCTTGATAGGCCCCTACAGGGTTGAACTATTGTTTTCAGTCCATACCCCATGTGTTCAGTGGTTAATTCAGATTTTAAAATCTGAATGAACACATGGGGTATGGACTGAAAACACAATACAGTAACGTTATTCTTCCTGAGTGAAACCCACAGATGCTGCAATCAAATCCCGTTTGGTGTACAAGTCATATGTATTCTGTTCACTGACCTAGATGCTAGATAAAGTGTGTGTGTAGTGAGAGAGGAGAGCTGGGACTCGGCCTTCCAGCAGCCGACATGTTGTTTTGAAGTTTATGTCGCTCACCTTATCTCCTCGGCAGAGTACATGCCAAACGTCATGCCCTCCAGCCGCCGCCATGGCACTTCTTTCCCAAACAACATGTTTTTGGGAGAATTGGCCACACGTTGTTGTGGTTATTGTTATAAATTCATGGCGTACAGTTACACCACATGCGACGCGAAGTTGCTTCTGTTCCACACGTGGGACCGGCCGACCAGCGCGCGGGTCGCGGGGGAGACAGACGTCCGGACCTGGCTTCTACTCACACTTAGCGGGTACTGTCCTTTCACAAAATGACTGATTCATTATTAAAATAGCAGTTGGTTAGATGTTACGCGGATATAATGTAGTATTTCTTCAAAATACAAAGTGCTATATCTTTTTCTAGCTCCCTTTTCCTCAGATGGTTTCTCCCTCCCAGAAGCCTTCAGTGTATAACAAACATGGCGGCGCCCGGACGGCACGTAGGGCATTATATTCAGAGAAACAGCAGGCTTTTGCGGAATAATTTCGAGCAGTTATGGAGTCACAGGTACGACAGCTTTGTTTATCGACTTCATATTTTTTTTGGCTATTTTTCTAATTGCATTATTAGCTCCATGAGTTAAAATGGAGCTATAAATACAGGCTAGCTACATTAGCAGCTAGCCTCGTTTGACAGGAGGTCATGTCTTCGTGAAGCTAACCCCCGTCACTGCAGCACATGTTGGATATTTAAGCAGGTGTGAGGAGTGTGGGGCACACACACTGTGTTGACCTAACGGGTTGACACCGTTTGTGTTGTCTCAGTTGTCAGAACAAGGTGCGTCTCTGTCAGCCATCCTCTGTAGCTGCTGTTCCACTGAGATGACCTCCTGCTCCTCTCGTTTAATTCACTAGATATTAGATGCTACACGGCATGTGCAACAAGGCGATCTATGAATTAACAGTTTCTTTACCCTTTTCTTTCCTCCAGGAGTTTTGTTTGTACTCCAGCTCTGCGACAACAAGCTGCAGAAGCTAACAAAGGTACTCTGGAATAATAATGTTGGTTTTATGACTAAGACTCTCTTGTCAGCACAGACACTAAAATATAAACTGAGCCTAACTGTGTGCTGTTCATCCTCAGGCTCACTGCGTGTGTGTAGAACTAAACATATACATGTTATTACGTGAAGCTCAGCACTAGTAGTTTATTTGATCCAACATACATACATACATAACATACATCTACTCACTAGAGTAATGGGAATCAGAATCAGAACCATTTATTCACCAGGTATGATTACACAAACAAGGACTTTTTCTTGGCCGAAGGTGCATAACATTAGACATTAGACGAGACAATCAACAACAACAACAGTGCAATAGATATTACATTAAGTATAAAATAAAGTGCTCAGACAAACGGATAACAGTAATGTAAACAAGTGTTCTGTAAGGGTATGAATGTGCAGCTGAAATGATTTGTGTTCGCTTCAAAATAATGTCCCACGGTTTTAGGAATTAATTTCCCCGTGGTTTCCTTAAACGCCTCGTCAGCAGGAAGCGATGGGCTTGAGATGAGCAACAGGGTTGGGAAGTTGTAAAAGTATTGAGAGATGAACCAACACATTGCTGTTTTGTGTCCTAACCGTTGGTTTGTTGACAATAAAGACAAATACAGATTCTTCAAATAAATTAATTTATTGAGAATTTATCTAGATTTGGAGATTATTTATACTTGGCGGTATTTGTCATTGATTGTAGTAAAACCAGTGACGTTAAAATCCCATGTTTTCCCGTCGTTGCAGATTCTACGGATGCGTTTGTCCTCCCCAGGAAGAAGACATGGTACGTGTCCGTCCTGCTACGTGACGTCCTGAAGAGCTTTTATTTAAACAATCACCAGTTTAAATCAAGTCAGCCAAGTATTTACGTTCACACCGATTGTCTTTGAACACAACGCTGACTTAATGCCACTTCTGTCTTAAACAGGAGCAAGGAGGCAGTGCTGGAGGCTCTGGCTTCCACTGTGGGCAGGGTGAGCTCTCTCTCTCTCTCTCTCTCTCTCTCTCTCTCTCTCTCTCTCTCTGTCTCTCTCTCTCTCTCTCTCTCTGTCTCTCTCTGGATGTTTACTCGTCTGTCTGCGTGTTACATGTTCTTCTTTTCTCCTTCCAGGATCCGACAGCACATCCCTACCACTTCCAGGACGACCCGTACCTCTCCCCCAGGACCTCCTCCGAGTTTGTAAGTGGAAAAAAAAACACACTTCACACTTTGCTTGAACTCGACTGGCTTATTTTAGTTTTCTGTTCTGAAATCAGTCGCTTGTCGTTTACATGAACATAAAGGGTCCGTTGTTACTTCATAATGATCGTTTGCAATGTTTTCATTTCATTATGTTTCAGCCATTTTGGAAGGGATGCTAATTTCATTTGAAGCATTAGTTCAGGTGTAATCAGTGGAGTTACTCACGGCTGTATCTGGGCACCCGTCGTTAGGGTTTTACTACAATGTGCTGTGAGAAAGAGCTATGCATTTCATAATATTATTATTATTATTATTATTATTATGTTTGTTGCTTTTACAAGGAGCCAAATTAAGTTTAATTAAATGTATTTCAGGTCCTAACATCGTTTTAACGCCGATGTACTAACAGTCCAGGTTTCTGTTGTGTCCACAGTCGATGTAAAGAGCAGTTGTAATGTCTCAGTTGTCGTGGCTGTAACGGACCTTTCAGTCCTAAATGTTGCGTAACCGGTCGTGTGTCATCGTCTCTCTCTCTCTCTGCAGAAGCTGTACTCGCTCTCTCAGGAGTCTGGTAGGTCTGCGGCCAAATACTTTGTCAACAGCAATCCCAAGTTCTTCACCAAGGACTTTGCTGAACCACACATACCTGTAAGAAACCACACACACACAGACACACACACACACACACACACACACACACACACACACACACACCTGTAAGGAACCACACAGCAGGAAACAAAACCAGTTCAGTTAAACTGAAGCTTTACTCTCATGGCAAATTTATCTTGTTTGGGTTCACTTACATTTTAGACACATTGCTGATGTCACGGCTTCTGTGTGTGTCTGTGTGTGTCTGTGTGTAGTGTCTGATGCCAGAGACTGTGTCGCTGCTCCTGGAGGAGATGAGTGAGGAGGCACTGAAGGAACGAATCAGCTTGAGGAAAGTTACAGCCGCTGTCGACATGTACGACCAACTGCTGCAAGCTGGTGAGCGAACACACACGAACACACACACACACACACACACACACACACACACACACACACACACACACACACACACACACACACACACACACACACACACACACACACACACCCTCTCTCTGTTCATGGGATGCTGCTACATGAATTCTTCACTTCAATTCTTCCAGGCACAGCGGTCTCCATGGAAACGACCCACGAGTTGTTGGACCTGATCTGTGTGTACTGCGACAGAGACCCGGTCCAGGAGGGAGGACCGCAGGCCGAGGACCCGGTGAGTCCTGATGCAGACCTCGGGGCCGCAAGCGACCGTTCTTCATCTATTCCCAGCCAGTTACTAGTTCTGTCTTTAAAAACGTCTGAAAATAGCGTCAACAAGTCCAAAGTGTTTTGTCCAACCAACTGTCTAAACCCAAATAAATCTTCAGTTCAAGAAAACAACAAAAACATTGAAGCTGGAACTAGAAAAGGCCTTCTTTTTTTTTTTTTTTCTTCTGTCCAGCGTTCTTACGGTCATGGAAAACCTGGAGAAGTCATGGAATTTTCTAAAGGTTATTTCCAGGCCTGGAAAAGTCCTTGGAAAAAATAAAATCCCAAAAGTTTAGTAAAAGTCATGTAAATGTGTTATATTCATGTGTTCATGACGTTCATTTACGCTGAGTTTGAAATAATTAATATGCTTTTAAAAGAAAGACGTTCAAAATATAAGCAGGCATACATACAGGCATCTATATAAATGTTTATTCTTTTAATCAAACTATTGTCTCATTCATTTGAGTCATTTAAGGTTTACTGTATGCTTTGTATTCTCATTGTTAGTTTAAATACTACATTTACTCACTTTTTCATGTTTACACCCAGATTTCACTAAATGTTTGGTCATGGAGATTTGGTTTAAAGTCATGGAAAAGTTATGAAAATGTGGTTAAAAGTCATGAAATCCATTGGTCAGAATGTGTATGACCCCTGCTTTAATAACTGCGATCGCTCTACTAGTAAACTACTTGCTCAGCACGTTCAGCGGGAGACTCCAGACATATTGATGCTGCAGTGTAAATATAAATGCTTACTGTTGTCTCCGTTTCCAGGAGGAGTCGGGAGAGGACGTGAAGAGAAGGAAAGGACGGTTCCGTCGGGCCTCAGACCTGCTGAGGTTCACCTGGAGGGAGAACTGCAGCGCAGAGCGGATCTTCAACCTGCTGCCGGAGCGAGACACGCGCTGCTACTCCGCTCTGATCAGAGGCATGGTGAAGGTGAGCCGTCGCTCACGTCGCTCACGCTGACGTCACGTTGGCCTGCTGTCGGTTAACATGTCCGTCTCTCCCCAGCATGGCGCCTACGCAAAGGCCTTCAGCATGTACACCGACATGCTCAACAACCGAGTGACCGGTGAGTTCAAGAGAGCACGGTAGTCATAAAACAACTCTTTAATGGAAATATCTTCAGTAGAAATTTGAGTTTGAAATGATGACTCGTGCAGTTATAATAATATATATTTTCCTTGCTTTAAAACTATAGCACTTTGTATTAAAAAAATACAAAGTACAGTATGCAGGACATTTGAATACATTCTGAAATCATTTAGATTTCAGTTGTTAAAAAAGTATTTATCTTTTATTTCAAGAAGTGTTTTTTTGTGATTACGACACAGATTTGTGTTGTAATGTTTTATTTGGAGTTCACGGTGAAAGTGATATCGTGTTGACTGTCATTTAGTGTATGAACATGATCTTCAGTACTTTACATTGAGTACAAACTCAGAACAACAAGAATCAAGAAAGTACAATTTCTTCATTAAAGTTAAACTACAAAGTGTTCATTTAGATATCAGCTGCCTTCACTGTGGGTTTACTGTATTCTTTTGATCTTTCCACATCTTAATGAATAGAAGTTTTGTTCAATTGAGCATTCAGTATGTTGGTGTATTACGTATTGGTCAGTGGAAGAGGTATTCTTGATGGTACCATGGGGTGGCGCCAAAGAGCAAAGAGTCGTTTATAAACAGAGGAGCTGCTGAGGTTCTGCTCCTTGTTTCCAGCTGACGTCCACATCTTCAACGCGCTGATGTCGGCCGCTCCAGACGTCCGAGACAAATACAACGAGCGATGGGACCTCATCACGGTGAGACCTCTCCCTGGTTCCACTCACACAGAGTCCTTCCATCACAGGGTCGGGGGTTCGATCCCCGGCTCTGCTAGCCCATGTCCATGTGTCCTTGGGCAAGACACTTAACCCTGTGTGTGTGTGTGTGTGTGTGTGTGTGTGTGTGTGTGTGTGTGTGTGTGTGTGTGTGTGTGTGTGTGTGTGTGTGTGCTACTCCTGATGGGAGGTTGGAGCTCAGCTCCTCATCAGTGTGTGAAAGCGCTTTGAGTGGTCAGAAGACTACAATAGTGCGATACAAGTCCAGCTCCATTTTGTACAGGTCTTCAGAACACATCACAAAAAGTATACAATTCAAACATTTGAATTGTCATATTCTCAGTTAATAAAAAAATGTTGGACCCCAAAAAGTTATTATTTGAAGAAGAGAAAAAAAAAATGAATCAAATAGATTGTATAGAATATATACATTGAGGTTGACATTATTTTGGAATTATTCAAACTCAACTCAATATTTGAATATTATTGAATCATTGTTGTGACAACATACAAATAAATGAATAAACAAATCGGCCAATAAAGCCCTGCTCTGTAAATGAGAGATGGAATAACATTTAATCATGAAACTTGATGTCTCTCTCTCTCTCTCTCTCTCTCTCTCTCTCTCTCTCTCTCTCTCTCTCTCTCTCTCTCTCTCTCTCTCTCTCTCTCTCTCCCTCCCTCCCCCCCAGGAGCTGTTGAACCAGATGAGTCAGCAGAAGGTTCAGCCCAACCTGCTGACCTTCAACAGTGTCCTCAAAGCGCTGAGACGCTGCGGCTTTCTGGCCAAAACACAAGCTCTGCACACTCTGACTGAGATGAAGGCCATGGGGACAGGTGAGAACACACACACACACACACAGACACACACACACACACACACACACACAGAGAGTAAGACACCAGTGTAACCGGTGCGTTCCCTCTGCTCAGCTCCCAGCCTGGCCTCCTTCGACCACGTCCTGGCGGTCTTCTCCAAAGCAGGTGAGGTGGGAGGTCCAGGTGTAAAACACGTCTCTGCTGCCGGGTCTGAGTTCATGAAGTGTTTCTGTTTCCCTCAGCCTCCTCTGGCCAGGGCAACACGGACATTCTACAGGAAGTGATGTCAGAGCTGGCAGGAAGCAGCTTCACCTGCCAGGACCCTGATGATGGTATGCTGCTGCACACCTGTGTTAGAGAGAATGCAGCTTTAACACATGAAGCATAGACTTCTATACAACCAGAGGAGTCGCCCCCTGGTGGTCAGGAGAGAGAATGCAGCTTTAACACATGAACAATTGTAATCACCATGACGAAGCAGAGGGATTAACCCATTTCTCTTCTCTCCTCCTTTCCAGTTCTATTCTTCTCCAGCGCGATGAGAATGGTAAGTCTTTTTTTATTACTTGTTTAAATATTTATCACAAATGGATTTCTGCAAAGTGAAAGTCCTTTTTGTTTATGACTGAGTCTTAAGTGCAGAGTTGGTTATTATCGGCCTTGTTGTGTCATCAAGCTCCTCTGTGTCTTTTTATACTTTTAGATGTATACATGGTTGCCGTTTAAATATATATTACAATACATTATATATTACACTCTTTTCTTAACATCCAACTAAATCAATCCTGCCCTCCTTTTTTTTTTTAAATGTTTATAATAATTTCTGTATTTGTAATCAGCTCGTTTGGAGAGGCGATTACATTTCAACTGTCACTGTCATTTTGAGTGTGTTTTAAAGCGCTGGTCTTAAGACATGCAGACACACTGATCCTGGCCCCAATTTACCTGGAGACAAAGAACATCTGTTTGTCCACCTAACCTGTTTTCCTCTGCCGATTTGTGTCCCAACAGTGCCTGGATAATAAAGATCTAGAGCTGGGTTATAAGGTCCAGAGTCTAGTAGAACAGGGAGAGAACTGGAGGCTTCTGGGAGATTCCTACCAGCAGAGTATTTATTAGTAAGTAAAACACACATCCACTGTACCTCCTATAGCGGGAAACATCAATAACCACACGTAGGTCATAGGACCTATATTGATGAACTCTAGTAATGATATGTAATTCATTTTTGTCCCTTTTTAACCGGACCCTCCTCTCCTCGGTGCAGCGGTCGCTTCTTCAACCTGCTGTGCTTGATGGAGCACATTGACGTGGTGCTGCAGTGGTACAGGCGGCTCATTCCCTCGGTCAGTGCCACGCTGCATCCCTCTGTTCAGCTGTAGCAGACGTATCCCGGCTCACTGCAGAGTCCTGAACCCTTCAGTCCATTACTCGCGATGTAGAACTAAGATTTTATTTTTTATACCAGTTTTACCAGTCCCTACAGTTCTACAGCTTGTACCTTGATGTGAATAACAGACCCTATTGTCCTTGATCTCTAACGAATCCACAAAGTTTAAACTTATTTTCAGCATAAATATGATCAAAAGTCTGAGCAAGATTCCCCAAAAATGGCTCCTCGATTGCTCCCCGAGTTTTATTTATTTATTGTATTGTTCGGTCCCTTCCCATCATCCCACAGAGTAATACTGCACATCTTTAGAAAATTACGACCTAAAGCATCTAAATCTGCAATAATAATCACAATAAACACAAGCATTGACATGTTAGGAAGCATATTCAGTCCAGAAACCGTGTTTTTTCGGTTCAGAAATTGAAAAATGACCAACTTTGAGCTTTTCCTTGGTCCCACCATGACTAACAGGATATGTAAATGACCGTCTCCTTCCACATGTCCCGTCTGACGCGCTTTCAGAAGAGTCTGAGGACCAATGAGATCGAAGGATCTCGGAATGCCCAAAAAAGCAAAAAAAAAACTTCCGGCCTCGCTTTGCAATTTTGAGACACTTATACTGGTCAGAATGATCCAGATTGATTTGTTAAACTCCCACAGTCTCCTAGGTTACAGGATGTGTCTTTGAAGCCGTTGTAAGGGGGACTTATGAATGTTTTAGTGAAACGTTATAATCGCTTAGTCATTTTAAGGAGTTTACGTAATTATTCAAACTTAACAAGGGTTACAGTACTTTAGCAACTTAAATGAATTAAATCAGAACTGTGGATGAGGAGATAGCACAGTTTTAGTTTTGAAAAAACACAATTCTCATTTTCGGTAGACAGGAACAAAGAGCGGTTTATAAGGTTAAAAGGCTTGTCACATAGATGAATGAACTATCTAACTTCATACAACCCTTGCTTCATGGGAATTAACGGTCCTTTTGATTACGTCTCCAGTTGTACTACCCGAACCCTCAGGGGCTGAAGGACCTGCTGCAGGCTCTGGACACAGACGGCCGCCTGGACATACTGCCCACGATATGGAAAGGTGAGTTTCAAGATGGCGTTCGGGTTACAGTTGTCGAACTGAGTTCTTCCAGGCATCCAATAATTGACACACGCTAACAAGTCTAATACCACTCGGTACGAGTCTCGAGTGTGACATCTGACCCTCGGTTAGTGACACGGACCATGTTGACATGAACCCTGCACAGTATTTACGTTTCACCGGCTACGAGCTGAGTTGTGAAAATGACCAGGGTCTGTTTTCCACGCCTGTCGTTCCAGACATCCGGTCCCTGGGTCACGATAACAAGTCCGATCTGGTGGAGGAGCTGCTCGCCCTGATGGCCAGGGACCAACACAGTCCAGGGGTCAGTGAAGGGGGCGGGGCCCTGGGGGGGGGGGGGGGGGGGGGGGGAGGCGGGGGGGGGGGAGCGTTGGAGGGGGATCAAATAAATGTTTCATATACCGTCATACAACTGTTGTCGCTCTTCAGCAGGCAGCAACATGTATTGTTCAGGTCTGCACTACTTACGTGTCATGGTTATAACTTTAGTCATGGTTATAACTTTAGTCATGTTATAACTTTATAACAATTAATAACCCACAACTAACGCTCTTTAACAGGTAAAACATCACGACACAACAGTTTGTGACACATAAACAATTTGTAACACTAATAATTGTACATTTATCAAATTACACCGCCGAACTGCATGCTGGGTACAGCTCGCCCACTATCACAACAAGAAGAAACCCTGGGTCCTAAGTCCCTCCAGGTTTTTTGGCGACGGCCCTTTTCGGCGTCAATGAATCAGTGTTTCCTCGACTAGAAATACTGTGAAACCACCAGAATCTTACAAAATACCGTGATATGACTTTTTGGCCATGCCGCCCAGCCCTAACGTGACGCGCCCGCAGGTTCAGGAGGCGTTCGCCGCGTGTGCTCTGGACGTGAAGACGGCTTTTGGTGGGGACCGAGGGAAGGCCACTATGGAGTGGAGCAGCGCCTCCCTCTCACACATCACCTCCCTGCTGCTGCGAGCCAACAAGACCCCGCAGGCCTGGTGAGAGAGAGAGAGAGAGAGGCCGCCTACAGAAGAGCTTCTACCGTAGTCCGACTGCTAATGCTTACCGCCAAATGATTTCTTCTCTTCCGCTCGATTGCAGGGAGATGCTGCAGCTCTTCAAATCCAAGAACAGAGTTCCTGAGTAAGTCTCTGCCCAAACTACAAAGAACAGAACGGTGCATTTGTGACGAACGGCCTTCCACAGTCTAATTTATGACATAATTACACATTTAGAAAAGAATGATAGTATTTTACTTTGAAAAACTACCATCATGGGAAACCTGTGGAGTTTTTGTTGTCTCCGACATCTGAAACATGTCATGACAGGAGGGTTTTTAACACAAACGGTAAACATGTCACGAGCACAAGGTGATAAATATATAATTATATGTTCATATAATAGTTAACAGGGTTCTTACGGTCATGGAACACCTGGAAAAATCTTGGAATTTTAAAATGGTTATTTCCAGGCCTGGAAAAGTCCTTGAAAAAATAAAATAAAAAAAAGGTTTTGTAAAAGTCATGTAAATGTGTTATATTCATGTGTTCATGACGTTCATTTACGCTGAGTTTGAAATAATTAATATGCTTTTAAAAGAAAGACGCTCAACATATAAGCAGGCATACATACAGGCATCTATATACATGTTTATTCTTTTAATTAAACTATTGTCTCATTCATTTGTGTCATTTAAGGTTTACTGTATGCTTTGTATTCTCATTGTTAGTTTAAATACTACATTTTCTCACTTTTTCATGTTTACACCCAGATTTCATTAAATGTTTGGTCATGGAAATTTGGTTTAAAGTCATGGAAAAGTCATGGAAATCCACTGATTTCCATGATGTGCATGAACCCTGCGTTAAGCATCCCTTACTATTGTAAACGACAGTGGATGCAACTGTACCAACGGATAAAAACAAGTTGTAGGAATGCCGTCTGATTGTGGATCTGGACTCGTGTTCATTGGCTGCTTGTGACCGTGTGTTATTCTCCAGCGAGAAGCTGCTGGAGGACTTCCTGTCGGCGGGCTGCGGCGCCATCTCTCCTGAACGAGCGGTGGAGCTGGTCCAGCTGTCTGCCGCCTTCTGTCTGCCCGCGACTCCCAGACTGGCAGAGCGGACGCTGGCCGAGTTTCACGTGACGGAGGAGCAGAGGTGAGAAGTAGAGACGGGAAACGCAGGAAAGGTTTTTTGTTTAGATCATAATTTCGCCATCTTTGGGCGCATCGCTGTCATTTTACAAACACCAGAGGCCTGTTTAACAAACATGATCTGGACCATGGATCTAGATCTGTAAGGCAGATGGAGGTCTAATGCGGCTGTATGCTGGTTTGCTATGAACTCTGGGTAAATTTAGGACTGTTTATGTTTATATACACTTCATACACACTACTACACATACTTTGCATGTTTGCATTTTCTCTGTTGTTTAAATTTAATTACACTATTTAATTACACTACACATATTTAGCATTTTTGCACTTTCTCTATTGTTTACATTTAATTTCCTAAATTAATACTCTGCGCTGTTCATATCTTTCATCCCTGTTATTTTATTTTTGTGTCTGTAAGCGGCTACTTCGACAACAAATGTCCCCTTGGGGATGAATAAAGTATACATCCATCCATCTCCTCGGCCAGCAGAAAAGACTCACCTCCTGCAATAATTTAGGACATTTTATTGTGAAAATTCAGCAAAGAAATGTAACATTACAGTATTACTTCCGGCTCCATACAGGACCCGATCCTGACGAAAAGGATCTTAGATGTTTAGTTTAGTCACACGGCTGAGAACTCCAGAGGGAAAGCTTCTCGTCGCGTTTTAACTCAACATGATGTGGTGGTGGTGGTGTTGTTGTTGTTGTTATTGTTATTATTATTATGTAACATGTCTATGTGGTGCCTTGTCCCAACGCCCTCGTCCTCTTGTTGTCCCGTCCAGAGCCGTGTTATCTGGACTGGAGGCTGCAGGACAAACATCTGGCTGAAGGAACCGCTGTGATGCCGATCCACTGACACAACTCTTCTGTTTCTAAATCTGTGTAATAAAAAGTATACGTCGTGTAAACAAGATCTCAACCTCTAGCAATGCTTTCCTTTGTTCGTCAGCTAGAGGGCGCCGTCTCTCCTTCTTCAGTTCTCTTTCAAGTAACTCAGTTTAAAGGCTCATACCACATTGAGTCATACTTTACAGTTTCATTCACTCTGTTTGGAGTCAGGTGATTCTTCTCAGCTCACCAGAACAACAACACAGCACTGAAAGAGAGATGAGGGATGTGTCGTTTTCTTTAACGCATGACCATAAAACATGTGGTTTGGAGGGAAAGACGCAGAGGCAAATGTCTCTCGGTGATAACCGACCCGACTTCCTCAAATCACTGATAAGACACTTCCTCAAAATGCTCCATGTGTCTCACAGGACCTGTACTTTCTCCCATGTTACATTTCATTTAGCTGAGGCTTTTATCCAAAGAGACTTACAATAACTGCATTCAACCATGAGTACAAACTCAGAACAACAAGAATCGAGAAAGTACAATTCCTTCAATAAAGTTAAACTACAAAGTGTATCAGTAAGAGACATGTGAGAGCTAATGTTGACCTCCAGCAGGCGCACTGTGTGTGTTTGCAGATTTTGAGGAATTTAAGAACAGCGTGTCTAGACAAGACAGGTGCCAGAGAGAGAGAGAAACAACTTAATTACAATGTCATTCCAGCCTTTTAAAGCTGAAACACAGGAAACATAATTATATCATTTTATTGTGTTCATATAATGACATTATTAACAGCAATCCCACTCTGTATCAAATCCTGTATCGTAGAGAGGAAACATTGGTATCAACGTGTGCAAGCCTACACAGGTGTGAGCCTATCGAAATGTCTTTTGTTCGACCAATCATGAGCCGAGCTGTGGGCATGACCGTATAAGGACAAGTGGGCTAAAGTAAGGGGAGTAGGGGGGGCACTTTCACATGGGTGTGGTGTTGGGAATTGTTCTCCAGAGGACCTGCCTGAAGACACACACACACACACACACACACTCGCTGCTACACGCTGATAACCACAACCTTTCACACCTTCCCTCATATGAATTATTTCTGCTATTCACGCTTATTCTTTTCCTTTAATTTTAGACCCTTCTGTGAGAAGTACTGCAGGTGTAGTTAAAGGGACATTTCACCTGTTGCTATTGATCGGTCTGAATTGTTGTGGTGTGAGTTGCCTGGTTTTGGAGAGATGTCTGCCTTCTCTCCAATATAACGGGACAAGATGGCATGAAGTGCTGAATTACTCGACAGCAATGTCTCTTTTCAGAAATCCTGTCCCGGTTACTAAAGATAATTTTGGTGTGAACTGTCCCTTTAAGGATTAGAAATCAGATGAGTTGACCGCCTGAAGGACCTGGAATAACAGAAGTGTAAAGTTACTAACAACAATGGGGCGTTTGATTCTCCTGGATAAAAGGCCAACGCATCACAGAATAGTTTGTGTTCTGCGAGCTTGCAAACCCAAAACACAACACTGGAAGTGGCCGGTCACGAGTGTTCCTTATGCAACGCCACTGTACTGGAGAGGAGGTCAGAGGTCAAGCCTGTCCACAAACACAGGATGTGATGATACCACCTCGTTGCTTTCTGAGCGGTTTCTTACCCGACGTGAGGTGTAGATTAACTCTTGGTCAGAGTGGTAGTTTTGTTTCTCTTCTCCTAAAACCTCCCGAGAGAAGAGGACAAACGCGAGGAAGAGATGGCGATGGAAGAAGAGGTGAGCGTTGATGGGCGGCTCTAAACTCTGAGTGTAGAAAAGAAAAGGAGGCAACCCGTCTGTGTGGAATCCAGCCCCGATGAGGATTATCTCAACAACAACTCACATGGATTCAGATCGAAACGGGTTTGGTGTGGATGAGTTGAAAAGTGTCCACAGACCGATGATTCCTGTGTCACAAAGCTGCTGAGAACCCGGCAGAGAACTAGAGGTGGATTAAAGGCCCCAACCAGGACGTCGTTTGTCTGTGTGACTTGTGTTCAAAACTTCTTTGAGGAAACTAAAGTGCATATTCTGAGAAGTGGAATGACAGGGTCGTTGGTTTTGGTATCATGTGATTTGTTGATAATATCAACAAAAAAATAGAGAATATCATAAGCTTTAAGTTTACAATACAGATCTACATTTCAGTCCAAAAATATTTTTGGGGATATATCTAGTTACGACTCAAAATTAAAAAAAGAAACTTGAGGAACATCAAGGGTTGGACTTCTGGGTATTGAAGAGTCCTTCTCCTCTTCTGTTATGCACTCACTGATCCACAGGAAGTTGTCTTTGACATTAAGCTAGTTTTTTTTATCTAGGTTCCATCCCAGGTGGTGTGAATGTGGACTAACTCGTCGTCTTGAATCAGAGTGCGATAAGTCATTGTGCAGGCAGTGTGACTGTAATGCAGGTTAACTAGTGACCACAAACCCAATGTTAAAAGAGATGTTCTGTGTGTGTGTGTGTGTGTGTGTGTGTGTGTGTGTGTGTGTGTGTGTGTGTGTGTGTGTGTGTGTGTTTGTGTTTGTGTGTGTTTGGTTATTGAGTCACAGAAGCATGTCGTCACCTTCCTAAAAATAATGGCCTAAGTCATTTTTTGACAAAAATGATTTTCTTGCCTAAATCCTCTCCTCATGATACTGGCCTCCTCTGGTAAAATCTCCTCCATCCTCAGTTGAACAGATCATGTGATTCTACCCCTGTAGTATAACATGTCAAGAGTGTGACTTAGGACATTTTATTTTGCCTAAGTCAAAAGACAATGTGACTTAGGCCATTTTACAAGCTTTTCAAGATGGCATTTTGAAGCTAGCATTTAAGCTAGCAATTTAGTTAGCATTTTTGTCAATGAAAATCTCACTCGAACATAATATTATGATTGGACCGGTATTACAGTATACCTGGTGTGCCGTGTCTAGAGGCAGCTTGTGCACTATATTACATTTGGTCAACTTTTTTGTGTTTTCTGAAAAACCAGAAAAAATGACTTGGGACATTATTTTAGGAAGGTGACGATGTGATAAAAGCATCCATCACATCAAGCCAATAGCTAACAATGATCTGTCTGTCTGTGGCTCTGTCTGTCTGTCTGTCTGTGGCTCTGTCTGTCTGTCTGTCTGTCTGTGGCTCTGTCTGTCTGTCTGTCTGTCTGTCTGTCTGTGGCTCTGTCTGTCTGTCTGTCTGTCTGTCTGTGGCTCTGTCTGTCTGTGGCTCTGTCTGTCTGTCTGTCTGTCTGTCTGTGGCTCTGTCTGTCTGTGGCTCTGTCTGTCTGTCTGTCTGTCTGTCTGTGGCTCTGTCTGTCTGTGGCTCTGTCTGTCTGTCTGTCTGTGGCTCTGTCTGTCTGTGGCTCTGTCTGTCTGTCTGTCTGTCTGCCTGTGGCTCTGTCTGTCTGTGGCTCTGTCTGTCTGTCTGTCTGTCTGTGGCTCTGTCTGTCTGTGGCTCTGTCTGTCTGTCTGTCTGTGGCTCTGTCTGTCTGTCTGTCTGTCTGTCTGTCTGTGGCTCTGTCTGTCTGCCTGTGGCTCTGTCTGTCTCACATAGCTGAGGGCCGACAGCAGTGACTGGGCTTGTTGACGTTCTCGTGTTATCACAGGAGCCACTTGTCAGCCTCTGGGCCGACTCGGCACCAGCAGACCCGATCCAAGGTCCTTCCGTGGAACACAAAGCATCCACTGTGGTCTCGTCTCAGCTTCACATCTGATGACATTCCATTAGTCACGCGTTTGCGTTTATTTAAACACAGGTCTATGAGTACGGTGAAAGTATTGACTCCATGGAGGATACACACAACCCCGTATTGTCTTTTCGTCTCACTCCACTGTTCCCTTCCTGCTGGTGCAGGGGAACAGGAAGGCATCACTGTTTTAGTTTCCTTGTTTGTCATCTTCTTTTGAGCTACAACTCCATTTCGTCGACAGTGAATAAAGCGTGAATCAGACACAATAACAGTCATTCATTAGCGAGCTAGAAGAACGGGTGAAGCCGAGCGGGAGAGACCGCACAATGACTCATCAGCGCCCGGTCCGTTCTGCCCGTGTGCGGGATCGCTACCCAGCATGCTTGTGGAAAGATCTGCCTCTGATTGGCTACTAGCTGCTAAATGCTAGCGCTGGCCTAGCTATGATGCTAACCGGCGCTTCGACCTCGAAAAAGAAGAGCGACTCAGACACAGCAGCTCACGTGTTTGTCCCGTATTCCAAAGCTACCCGGTCCAAAGAATCATTAAACTCACTTCTAATACATTTTTAAGTGAGAAATAAACTACCGTACTTTTCGGGTTATAAGCCGCTACTGCCTTCGGTCAGTGTCCCCGACAGCTCCCCGCTGTAGCCAGCTGGGGCTCCTGCTAGCGCTCCGTCACTTCCCCGCTAACTTCCGCTAGCTCCCTGAAAACCACCGAAGGTAGCGGGACCAGGCTCGACACCCGACTTGGGCAGAGGGGACGCGGGCAGTAGCAGCAGCGGCGGGCAGTAGCAGCAGAAGCGCTAGCTAGCAGCGCTACTAGCAGCGCTACTAGCTTGCTACAGCGGGGACACTGATCAGCCGTAGGAGCGGCTTATAACCCGAAAAGTACGGTATGTTGATTTTGAACATTGCCAATTTTACAAAAAAATGAATACAGGTATATTTATGAGAGTATGAGAAAAATGAAGAGTTAAGCGATAAAGCATGTAAACATGTTTGAGTAGAAACCCAAAATGTATGAACCTGGAAATGAACAGAATGTGTGACCCTTAACAACACTATTATAGCTCAACAATGGAAACAGCAAATTATGCCATCATGACATACCAAGATCTATTACTAAATGTGACCTTTGATATGTAAATGAGCACTTCAGTGTGTGTTTGTTTGTTTCATGATGTAGACACTACACATTAAACACTCTCCACTGTAGAGAGACGTGAAGAAGGGAGAAGTATGACGTGTAACAAAGGTCTTTGTCCTCAGAACGTTGTCGTTATGTGGTCTCCTCCTTAAACCTATTGCTGTCCTTTTTTTTATTTTATTTCTGTTTCTTGACTTTCAACAGTTGTGGAAAAGATGTTTCGGTGTTTCAACACTTACTCAAAGCCATTCAGGGACATCATGGTCCTCTTTTTAACACTTAAAGGCTGATCCACAGCTCCAGATTTTCAAACCAAATGTCTTAATCCAGTTAGAAGCATCAACCTTATTTAAATTACGACACAGCCTTTAAATGTAGGGGAATTCATCCTTCAAATATATATTTTTACATCTGTATTGTCTTTGTGGTAATGCTACTGTATCCCAGCTTTGAACATCACAGATGACTAATGTTGCATTGTCAGTAATCCAGCAGTGTGACGAGTTAAAACAGTCGGACGATCCTGAGCGTGTTACTGCAAAACACTTGCTGTACAACTGTGGATCCAACACCCAACCGCTGTGGGAAAACAGAAAAACCTTTCTGGAAAGGCCTTTCTGGAAAGATCTTCCTGGGATTCAGCCACGGCGGAGGAATCTACTCCAGGCAAGATTCAGCAAGAGACAAAGGGGAGTGATAGGAAGGAAAGGTATTCATTGGGAGAGGAGGAATTCCTGCGTGTAGAGACTGGTAGCAGCGGAGCTCTGACACTCCACACAGAGTTACACTCCCTGATAAAGGGTGTTTGCAGAATGAACAATCAGTAATCTGCTGCAGATCACTATTTGAACACAACCTACGGAATCTCGCCTGCTGGTGATGCATTTATAATCTTAGGTTGCCCGTATGTGTTCAAGTGTTGACTGTAAAGAAGTGCTAATGTGCTGGTCGTGTACATAAACTACACAGTAAGTTACAGGCTTGAGCTCAACGTCAAATAGTGTCAAATAGTATTTACCAAAGATGGGTTGTGTTGCTGCTGCTGGAGATCATGCTCATCCACAGGAGACACTTGGGAAGTGATGAAACTGAAGATGGTGAACATGTTTGATTTTGTGTTGTGTAGTCAGAGATTAAAAACACTTTTTTTTCCTGCAACACAAATAAAAGCAAAGAACATTGCTTCCCAATTTAGTGGATTTTTGTTGTTAATTCATCAGGGACACGTGTGTATACTTCTTCTAAATATATAATCCATTTAATCTTATTTCCAAATATGTATGTTAACATACAAATATATCTTATTAACATCAATCAACATTCGTTTGAAAACCGGACTTTGTCACAGGTCCTTCCGTTTACGTCACCAAGTCCATCTCTGTCAGCTCGGTCTGGGCCGTCTGAATACTAAGGTAGATGATTGGACCCAAACATTTGAAGTAATACGGCAAACAATATTTTGCTTTCTCATTATTTAATTTTTCTCTGAGTGGAACTCTACTGCTTCCTCCAAACGTCCGACGCTGTCGAAACTCCACTCTGCAATTTGCGGCTGGATACCGGTTTCCTCCTTGTACTCCTCTGGTGTCTTAAATCTGGAATCTCCTCTTGGGAGAGCAGTGTTCCCTGTTGAAGGAATGGTGGGTGTTCTTCCCAGCATTCAGTGTTTGGTCTTCTGGCAGAAGTATACAAATAACGTGAAGCCTAAAACAAACTACTACTAGTTTAGATGTTTAGCAGTCGCTTCGAACATCACAGAAGTGTTCAGTTGTGAAGGTTATCTTGTTGAACAAAATGTGTAAGTATCATACACTTCTGTTTGCCATAACACAAAATCCAATGGAAAAATAAACACCATTGACTGTTTGTCGAGAAAACCAATGAGATGCTAACTTCCGGGTTTGGCAAACAAAGATGCGTCATACCCTCCGGGATACCCTCCAAATTTAGCAAAAGCGTCATGCAAGGTTGAGCAGCATTCATTTTCATGTGCTTATTCTATCAATTACACACTAAAGGATCATATGACGTGGCGATGACATTTTGGACAGACATAGGGTTGTTTGTAATGGTATAGTATACTGTATGTGGAAATGTATCTACATGATACTCGATCCTTTATTATTGTGCCTTGTAAAGTCCTATCAAAGAATACTGCTCGTTTTGAAGCTACACATGAAGGCGTGACGCGCTACCAATCAAGGTTGACCTGCTGTACGTTCCAACACTACACATTCTGTTTAGTGTGCCACACAATGGTTCAGCACGTCCCAATACATAGCATGACAAATGCAGTAAGACTCATAAAAAACAAACAAAAATAATAAAACTTCTGAAAGCTTTTTTGATCTATGCTTCATTGTTCCCTTTCTCTGTTTTCCCCCCGAAAGACTGTGAGAAGCTAAAGAAAAACAAAAATTCATGTCTGCAAGTGGGAGGTTTATTCTTATCAGTACAAAACATTTGGTCATTAATAGAACTGGAAACACATTTGTCGGTTAAACAATGTTGTACTCTTGTACTTGTAATATTGTATTTGATTTGTAACGTCCCCTGAACCGGGTGTCCATCTTTCTAACCAATGTTTGGCTAATTAAGCTAGCGCATGAGTGTTTCTGCCTTAGAATAATAATAATAATAATAATGATAATAACTTTATTTATAAAGCACCTTTAAAAACAAAGTTTACAAAGTGTTCTACAGAGAAGCAAAGCATAGTCATAACTTAAATACCGGTAAACAAAAAGGACCATAAAGGCAATGATACAACAAAACCAAACTAATAACCAAAAAGAGAAAATGGAATAGAAAACAAAACAAACAAATAAATAAAATATACAAACAAAAACAGGGGAACAAAATAACTGCATAATAGATCATAAAAGGACATAAAAGGACGACATCACTTAAAAGCAATTCTATACAAATGGGTTTTAAGAAGTGATTTAAAAGAAGTTATTGATTCTGCAACCTGATCTCCTCCGGTAGGTTGAAGAGGTTAGCATTAGCATTAGCATAACAGCCGGCCATAGAGTGAGACATTTTAGAAACGTTTTAAATATATATGTTTTAATGTTATTAGTATAAATGTTCCAGCTGAAGTTATGTCGCCAGCTTAGTCTCCACTGAAGCTGTTCATGTTCTGCTACGTGGTCGGACGTGACTCAGGAGGAGGAGGAGGGCTTGGTTCTGGGAGGGGCGACGCGGAAGGGGCGGTGCGGTTCTCCTCCCCGGGCGGTGTCAGTGAGGGACCGGGACAGAGGAGCGGTGGAGGCCGACGCAGGGCTCACTTCCCCCGGGTGATTGACTGGATCGCACGAGCGGACTTCAGGTAAGAGGAAGGAGCTTTTCAGGGCGTTTTCTCGGGAGGGACGTCTAAGTGAGGCTCCCCGAGTGGTTTATTTATATATATATATATATATACCAAGTATATATATATATATATATACATATACATATATATATATATATATATATATATATATATATATATATATATATATATATATATATATATATATATATATGTATATGTATATATATATATATATATATATATATATATATATATATATATAACTCACTGGACAATGCGTGTTCACAGTGTACCTCAGGATATGTAAAGAGATGGGAATTAAAACAAAAACATGTTTTAAACATGATATCAACGCGCAGTGTTTGTGAGGATGACAAAAGATGGTTTGGACTCTGGAAAGATTATTTTCTCCAAACACTAAACAATTCCAGTGAATTATTTAGTCGCGCCAGCAAATGCATTCTTTAGTTATTCTTCATTACAATTTAATGAAGATATATATACATGTCTCTTATAAATAGAGACATAATGCATATTATATATATATATATATATATATATATATATATATATATATATATATATATATATATGTGTGTATATATATGTGTATATATGTGTATATATATATATATGTATATATATATATATATATATATATATATATATATATATATATATATATATATATGTGTATTATATATAGTAATACACAGCCTGCTATAGCTGATGTATTGGGGAGCGCGTTAGACAGCGAATGGAATTTCAAAATAAAATGTAATCGTAGAAAGCAGCGCGTGTCCTGCAGTTCTTGCAGCGGATTGAACACACGCAGCCTGTACTACACGTTTCATGCGTGTTTCCAAAGGACATCAAGCTTAAGGATGCATGTACTCAATGCACATTCCTAAGGAATAACACTGTGTGTGTGTGTGTGTGTGTGTGTGTGTGTGTGTGTGTGTGTGTGTGTGTGTGTGCGTGCGTGCGTGTGTGTGTGTGTGTGTGTTTGTATGCAGGTTAAACGCACTCCTTCAGTCATGTGCATCTAAATATCCTCCAGCATTCAATACCATGGAGCCGATGTTAGAGCCACCAGCAGTGGTCCATGATGTGTGTGTTTTTTATCAGTACAATATGTGTAAAGACTTCACTAAAAAAGAAGACGTCACTTTTATTTAATAACATCATTTTTTAACATTAATAACATTATTTTTGTTTATTAATATCGCCCTACACAGGCCTCTATCTACCTCTACTTTAAGTAACCCAGAACACACAGCCAGGGCAGAGCTTGAAAGTGTGTCGGTTCCTGATGAAGCAGTGACATCGTGTGGCATTGCATGTGTGTTACTATTTCTGTAATCCTACACAATGCTGCACAAGATGAGTTATTTCACACTGGAAAAGTTATGATGATTATATATTGCAAAAAAACAGACCAAACAATCATGTCTGTTTATTGCATTCCCTATCCTCACACTGTAAATCAGTAACCTTTGTTTTAAGGTCTGCAGTATCTATGGTATATACGATGTATTGTGCATACAGGCCTGTTTTTGCATTAATCAGAATGCATCTCCATTCATTATTCAAATAGCTTTGGCAGTAGGTAACTGACTGTGTTAGTGGCCCTGTGATCGCCTGCTGTGTCTGTGCCGTGCTCTGCAGCCACTGACTTTGCATGTTGGTGCTGAAGCACAGCCCATTTGTTTATTTGCTCGTGCTGTAACAAGATCGTGACAAGAGATCCAGACAGGAATCTTGAGTCTACCAGATCTTGATTTTGGGGGAAAAAAGAAGACAAAAATGGTCAAAAGCAGCAATTTGAGAGTCTTTTAGCCGACGTCTCACCGATGTCTCTTCAAAGACAGAGAAGTGAGAGGAGGTCGACACACATTCATCTTTTTAAGTTGGATCATCACATCAGACCTTAGAGGCCATTGATATCTCAGGCTCATAATGCTTGGTTTGTCCGGGTTGCTTTGGCTTCGTTGCATTATTGATTGTCAATACATCAAGTTGTCATATTGTCTTGTCTAGCCGGGCTCTGCTCTCTGCAGCAGCTCTCTCTCATAAAGCATACACAGCAGTCTAATCTTATTATCCCTTATTACTGGGACTGTATATCTCGGCCAATGGTTTTTATAACATTATCTGATATAGTGCGTGATGCATGAAGCTGCAGCGCCCACAGAGCCTCGCTACTGAAAGCACCATCAGAGCCTCATGTCTGCTGCGGAAGGGATCTGCATCCAAAAAGGGATGTATAGTCAAGTCATGAGCCTGTTGGTGGTATCAAAGGGTCGTCTCGCCCCAAAATAATGTTCTCATACGTCACCCCACTCCAGATGAGGTGAAGCGGAGTATGGGCAGAGATATTATACTTTTAATCTGTCCACAGTGAGGACTGTGGAGGCAGTGGCTCAGGTTCAGTAAAGAAAACATCATGTTTGGCTTAAAATGACCAAACAAAAATGTAAACAAAAGTACTTTTTCAGATTAAAGGTGAATTGGGTCATATGGGACGCAAACAGCTGTCTCCTGTGTTTCACTAAAACATCATTCACAATGCAGGTCCATTGTATGGTAGTGCAGTTTTTAGCAGACGGGGCTGTTTTTGGGATGCTTTGCCAAATGCTATTCACCTCCATGTATTAGGTAGAGAGGGTCTCACAACTTACATCATGGCCTTGTGCAAGTGGAAAAGTATTATTACATTTACATTACATGTCATTTAGCTGACGCTTTTATCCAAAGCGACTTACAATAGTGCATTCAATCATGAGTACAAACTCAGAACAACAAGAATCAATAATCAATAATCACTAAAGTACAGTTTCTTCAATAGAGTTAAATTACAAAAGTGCTATCAATAAGAGACATCAAAGTGCTACAAGAGTGCTAGTACAGTGCTACCTTCCTTATTCAAGGTGTAGTCGAAAGAGTATGAATTTCTTGTGATTTCGGTGAACCAATCCTTTAACCTCTCAGTTAGGAGATGTTTCTTCACAACCAAATGAAAACTCCCAATGCATAAGCGGTAAAACTGTGTCGCTCACGTCAACCAGCTCAGGGTCTGGTTTGACCAGTAGCGTACAGTGGACAATGTGAGCCAATGCATCAAACATCTGGCCTGCTTGTGCGACCTCCACACTGAGCGTGAGCTTTTCTAGGAATCTCATGCCTGTCTCTCGGCCCGGTGGCTGTTGATCAGTAAAAGGCTCGTAGGGTCACGGGTACGGAGACCCTGACGGCTCATTTAAAGGCACAGGCACTGAATACGGGTATTCATGTATTTCTCCATTGAGCGTTTCCATACTGTCACAGTAATTATACAGCACTTAGACCTGCTTTATCATTAAAAAAGACATGAAAATATCACTTTTTACAACATGGGACTTTAAGCCGTGGACACTCCTCTGCAGCAGTATTATATGAATATGAAAACCCAGACGTAGACAACCAAACAGCCACATTCCAATCATAATCAATCATCAATACACAGAAGCTCATATATAGCATCACATCATCTCATCCTGGTCCTGCTAAAGAGAAAAACATTACGAAAGAGGAGGCATGCCGACTCATTTCTGTGAGAAACACTATAATATAGCACGTGATCGTTATTATCATCATGTGTAACGTGTGAATGGTTCTGATTGTCTGACAGCACTTTAACGCAGCCGCTGTGTTATTTCATAGGTGTCAGCATGTCAGCGAACCTCAGCGCCGAGGAGATGGAGGAGATCAAGGAGGCCTTCCAGAAAGTGGGTGAGTAAAGACGTATGTGTGTGTGTGTGTGTGTCTGTCTGTCTGAAGCTGAACAAACGCATGTCCTGTACACTGTGCATGCCCCATCTGACAGACAGATGTTTGTCTTGGGATGAATGGGAGGAAATGAAACCCTTGATGTGCTCACGTTTAAGTTATGGCTTGAAGGAATAGTTTGACATGTTACACCTATTGTTAACTTAGCTTAGCATAACGACTAGAAACAACTCGCTCGGCTCTGTCCTATAGGGAAAACAAAAGTCCACCTCACTGCCGGACATTTTTTTCACTTTTGAAAAAGTGAGGTTTCACGTGTTGGCTAGTGAGTTTAAGAGGTGCTGGTAGGCTGATGAACCAGGCCAGCTGTTTCTCCCAGCTACAGCCTTTATGCTAAGATAACTTTCTCCTGCCTCTTACCAGACTTGAGAGTGGTATCGATCTTCTCGCTGAACTCTAAGAAAGCAAATACGCGTGTTTTACGAAACTGTTGGTCGAATTGTTTCATGGGATACGTTGTCACATTTATTGAATATCTCCACAATATGCTGTTCAAATCTGTGCAGTGACCCTGTGATTTTGACTGAGAATAGTTATTCCTCTATTGCACACAGTCCTGCTATTTGCAACATCGATGGGGAATAGAGATTAAAACCACTAAAACATTGCTTGCTGTCTTGCCTCCGCCCCTCTTCTCTAGATGTGGATGGTAATGGGTTCATCAGCGCCTCTGAACTCGGGGACCTCTTCAGCGAGGTGGGCCGTCCCATGCCGGGGTACCAGGTCCGAGAACTCCTCCAGAAGCTGGACAGAGACAACGACAGCCGCATCAAGCTTGAAGAGTTCACGGCTGTAGGTAACAGTAACTAGACGCACTCACAGCCCTTAGTAACAGCTGAGTAGTGGGGCCCGACTGGCTCAGAGCACACACAGTCATAGTGTGGGCCCGACACTTTGCCTATCAAATGAACTGGATTGACTCGAAGCCTCGGCGTGCCCTTTTCTTTTGTGTACACATTCAGATTTTCACGGAAATGAAGGACGACAGCGCGTCCCAGAGTTTCAGGAAAGCTCTGAACAAGAAAGAAGGCATCTTGGCCATCGGGGGAACCAGCATGATCTCGAGTGAAGGAACCCAGCATTCCATCTCTGGTTAGTGACACGAATACCTGGAACGGTACACAAGGGGCCGCATGTCAGCAAGACGAGGACAGACGGCCACCTGACATTTGACCCCACTGTATTTCAGAGCAGGAGCGCTTTGCCTTCGCCAACTACATCAACTCTGCTCTGGAGGAGGATCCGGACTGCACACACGTCCTGCCCATCAACCCCGAAACCGAAGATCTGTTTAAAGCGGTGGCAGACGGCATCATACTTTGGTAACCGACTTTGGGATCACCCGTCCTTTACTATCCACAACTCTAACTTTGACCTTCATGTACCCTTAGCTTGACCCTCACCTGCTGACTTCTAACAGGCGGTGGAGAGGCCTTGTGTCGCGTCACTGATGTGCTTTTTGTTTGTCTTCTCTCACATGCAGTAAACTCATCAACCTCTCTGTCAACGACACCATCGATGAAAGAACCATCAACAAAAAGAAACTCACAGCTTTCACCACACAGGTTAGTTAGTTAGTTGGTGTCTGAACTAGTTGATCATCTGTGTGTGTTGTGTTCAGTGTAGGGCTGGGCGGTATGGCCAAAAATTCACATCACGGTATTTTGTAAGAGTCTGGCGGTTTCACGGTATATCACGGTATTTTTTTTGGAGTAAACACATTCATTCATTGACGCCGAAAAGGACCGGCGGCCAACTGAGAAGCTGTTAGAGTGGTGAGCAGCTGTTTGTACGTTGGTACATAGAGGGTGTTAGGAAGCTAAACATGGAGGGACTTAGGACCCAGGGGAATGTAGGTGAAAAAAAAACAGGAAGAGACGGACCGGAAGAGTCTGTCTCTTCCTGTGACAGAGTTTCTTCTTGTTGTGATCGTGGGCGAGCTGTACCCAGCATGCAGTTAGGCGTTGTAATTTTATAAATGTACAATTATTAGTGTTACAAATTGTTTATGTGTCACAAACTGTTGTGTCGTGATGTTTTACCTGTTAAAGTGCGTTAGTTGTGGGTTATTAATTGTTGTTATAAAGTTGTAACCATGACTAAGTTATAACCATGACTAAAGTTATAACATGACTAGTTATAACATGACTAAAGTTACAAACATGACTAAAGTTACAAACATGACTAAAGTTACAACCATGACTAAGTTATAACCATGACTAAAGTTACAAACATGACTAAAGTTACATCCATGACTAAAGTTACAAACATGACTAAAGTTATAACATGACTAAAGTTATAACATGACTAAAGTTATAACATGACTAAAGTTACATCCATGACTAAAGTTACAACCATGACTAAAGTTATAACTATGACATGTAAGTAGTTCAGACCGCTGCTTCCTCAGCGTTGAAAAATACATTTTGCTGCCTGCCAAAGAGCGACAACAGTTGTTACGGCTATGCACCGGTATGGCGGTATACCACACAGCCCTAGTTCAGTGATTTAACTTTGCTGCATAAATCCTGATCATTTATATCACAGTTATATAGATGGGCTTCTGGAAGACACACGTACATGAAAGCCATGTATTTTAGGTTTGCCTAGTCTAAAGGACTTCATCCCCTGATCACACATATGTACATTATGATCTGACGCTCCGTCACCCTTTAACTCCGACAGGAGAATCTGAACTTGGCTCTGAACTCCGCCTCGGCCATCGGCTGCCAAGTCGTCAACATCGGCGCTCAAGACCTGAAGGAGGGGAAGCCTCACCTGGTGCTCGGGCTGCTGTGGCAGATCATCAAGATCGGACTGTTCGCCGACATAGAGCTGAGCCGCAATGAGGGTACGAACAAACCACGGCACGCGCTCGACGAGCTCTAAAACACGGATGGTAACGGTGTGTCGTGTCTCCCTGTGTGCAGCGATAGCGGCGCTGCTGGAGGAAGGGGAGACGCTGGAGGATCTGATGAAGCTCAGCCCCGAGGAGCTGCTGCTGCGCTGGGCCAACTTCCATTTGAAGAAAGTCGGCATGTCCATATCGAACTTTTCTGGAGACATTAAGGTGAGGAAACGTCACGTGAAGCCCAGAGCCCTCAGTGAGAACCTCCGTTTCAGGTTTGCTCCTGTCTTGGCTCTGTCTTTATTAAAGGGGTGTGAGCTGCCACCTGATTGATATTCAATATGTGTCATAGGTTTAGCAGAAAAGTGACATATTGTACAGTCAGGCAAGTATCAGGATATTTCGGACCAAACGCCTCGTATCGATGAGACCATATTGCAAGGTGCCTCAACAAAATGTTCCCACGGTGATATTTTTTGATAAATAATCATGAGTGATGTAGACTAAGTGGGTTAAGACAAATAATAAATCATAAAATGACATCACTTTACCGTAATGCAGTCTTTAAAACCAGAAAACGACAATTGTGCCATATTAGGATATCCCAAAAATATATCTAGTCTTCTGTCAGGATATCCATATAATATCCATACAACTAAAAACACTACACATGTTAGAGAAGTCAGCCGTTCGTGCCGTGGTGAGCAGCTTGTCTGTTTCTGTGTCTTTGCAGGACTCCAAGGCGTACTTCCACCTGCTGGAGCAGATCGCTCCGGACGGCAGCAAAGAGGACGTCCCACGCATCGAGCTGGACATGACCGGTCTCTACGTGAGTCCGATGAGGCAATAGTCTCCTGCTGTTAGTGTGTTCTTCACCTTCCACAGTCACATTTACAGCGATCAGTAATGCGTTTGGGTTTGAGAGGAACACTTTGTAAAACACACAAACAGACTGCTTGTGAGGCGCCACAGGGACTCACTCAGGACCTCAGTAATCAAACACCCACAGAACACAGAGAGTTTGGTTTAAAGTTCACTTCACGTAGATTTATTTGAAACACATAGTTTACAAATAAAACAAGTTGCCCAGTATCATTAGACAACTGCTCTGTCTAACGCAGTGGTTCTCAAACTGTGGGGCGCGACCCTCTAGTGGGTCGCGCCCCACGGAGCAAGGCCACTGCTAACAGAACCATGTTCCCTTCTACTCTCTCGTCAGGCTGATGATGTTAAAGGATTTTTACATACTTTTACGCATAAAACAATCTAAACACAATACTTAATATTACGCATTATTCTAAAACATTTTCGTTACTTTGTCTTCACCATCCTCTTGACCCCGTAGTGTCAGCGTAGTCTCTGAGGACAGGAGGCCTTCTCATGACAGAACCACCCTTGTGACACTCAGCCAATCTCATGCCAAGCACAGCAATTGTCGTGCACTCGACAATGAACTGACAGGACGTAGCTTGCGGGCTCGTGAAGGATGTGCTGTAACCCCTCTGTGTGTGTGTGTGTGTGTCGCCCAGGAGAAGGATGCCACCAAGAGGGCGGAGTTTATGCTGCAGCAGGCCAACCGCCTCGGCTGCCGGCAGTTTGTGACCGCCACCGACGTCGTGAGTGGAAACGCCAAGCTCAACATGGCCTTCGTGGCCACGCTCTTCAACAAACACCCGGCACTCACCAAACCGGAGAACCAGGACTGGACTCTGGAGAGTAAGAGAGGAGGAATAGGCCCCGCCCACTCACACACATGCCCCGCCCCCCTCACACATATGCCGCCATCGAGCAAGCTAACCTCCTGTTACCTCTCTCTCTCTCTCTCTCTCTCTCGCTCCCTCTCGCCCTCTCGCTCCCTCTCTCTCTCCCTCTCTCGCCCCCTCTCTCTCTCTCTCTCTCTCTCTCTCTCTCTCTCTCTCTCTCTCTCTCTCTCCCTCCACCCCCTCTAGGTGAGACCAGAGAGGAGAGGACGTTCAGGAACTGGATGAACTCTCTGGGAGTCAGTCCTCATGTTCACCACATCTACGGGTATATAATAATAATAATAATAATAATAATAATAACAAGCTGCTGTGCTTCCTGTTTGTTGCCCGCTAACTTCAACACATTTCTGTGTATTTGCTTGTGTTGATGCAGCGACCTGCAGGACGCCATGGTGATCCTGCAGCTCTATGAGAGGATCAAGGTGCCGGTGGACTGGGACTGCAGAGTCAACATGCCTCCATTCAAGGGAGTAGGTGGAGGGCATTTAAAAAAGGTACATTTACGCACTACTTTACAAACTGCTACAGTTATAGATACTAGAGATCATTTTGAAATATTCAAAATGTCCGTGACTTGGGGGTGTTTAGGGTTAGGCCTCTTTGAATGCCTGAATCAGACACTGTTTTGCCATAAAATAAGTATTTATTTTTATTTTTGAACAACTTCCTAACATGCCAATGCTTTGTTGGATTGTGATTTTTGTTCCTAAAAGGTGTGTTATTAGTATGTGGGTTGTTATTAAGGCCCTGAACCATACAATTTAAAAACTCGGGGACCGCTTGAGGAGGCATTTTTGGGGAATCTGGCTCATATCATGCTGGATGTTCATAGTTATGATCAAAATATGTTATTAAAGTTTTTTTTTTTGCAAAAAAAATCTGAAAAAAATCATAGAAAATAACACAAGTATTAGAACTCATTTGGGGTTCATACGGCTACTGAAACACAGGGAACAATACGTACAGAAGCCCCAGAAGCCCCATTTTTGGGCTCTGGGGAACCACTTCAGTTGTAGTTTCCATCAATAGTAAATGTCTCCAGAACACATTTTGCTATGACGACTTACAACAACACACAATTAACATTGTGTGTGTGTGTGTGTGTGTGTGTGTGTGTGTGTGTCAGATGGAAAACTGCACCTACGCTGTGGATCTGGGAAAGGAAAAGGCTGGTTTCTCCCTGGTGGGGATCGGAGGACAGGACCTCTACGACGGCAATCCAACACTGACTCTGGCCGTGGTGTGGCAGCTGATGAGGAGGTGATTTCCACTTTATAGTGAACCCAAACTTCTGACCTCCACTAGCAAGAACAGACGAGAGGCGACCTAGCGCCTGAAGCAGCTAGAGGGCGCTGCTCTATGGGAGGACACTTCCTGTCAGTGTGACATCGTGGAACGAGTGAAAGGCAGATCTAAAGAGCACTCAGCTCCGACATGCTTCATCATTTTAGTGAAGCCATAGAGGAAAAAACACTGAAAACTGAAAACAATGGTCTTTGTGACTGAAAACAATGGGCTTTATGGGAAAACAATGGGCTTTATGGGAAAACAATGGGCTTTATGGGGTTTATGGGTTCATGGGAAAACAATGGACTTTATGAGTTTATGGGAAAACAATGGGGTTCATGGGAAAACAATGGGGTTCATGGGAAAACAATGGGGTTCATGGGAAAACAAAGGACTTTATGAGTTTATGGGAAAACAATGGGGTTCATGGGAAAACAATGGGCTTTATGGGGTTTATGGGTTCATTGGAAAACAATGGGGTTTATGGGAAAACAATGGGGTTTATGGGAAAACAATGGGGTTTATGGGTTTATGGGAAAACAATGCAGTTGATGGGAAAACAATGGGCTTTATGGGTTTATGGGAAAACAATGGGGTTATATTGGAAATGTGGTATTGATTTCACAAAATATTCTCATTTATTTTGTACAACCTTAGAACTTATGAATTGGGAGGCTACCAATCATCTCACGTATGTTTACACTAACTCAGCTGCATAGTGGGACAAAGTCATTTCTCGAAATATGAATCTCGCCGCCTGCTCCAGGCTGGATATGGAACGGGGTTTGATATGAACGATCTGTGCCCAGGTACACGTTGAATGTTCTGGAAGACCTCGGAGACGGAGAAGTCGCAGGAGACGACTTGATAGTGTCGTGGGTCAACAAGACTTTGGCTGAGGCCGGCAAGACTTCCTCCATCAAAAGCTTTAAGGTGAGTTTTAGTTTATCAACACGATGATGGAAATACAGCGAGCAGGCTGACTGCGCTGCGCTGTATTTCCACCATCCACTGGAGAAAGAAGGTTGGCTCTGGTTTTACTGTATGCGTCATATAATGTTGTGTATACATGTGTGTTTGTGTCCCTCCATTCAGGACAAATCCATCGGGACCAGTATGCCAGTTCTGGACCTGATCGATGCCATTCAGCCCAAGAGTGTGAACTTTGAGCTGGTTCAGACAGGAAGTCTGTCAGACGAAGACAAACTAAGCAACGCCAAGTAAAGACCTGCTCTTCTCTGTGCTTCATTTCATTAACGGAGGTCAATTTCTCATTGGCTGTTTTGAGATAATGGAGGTTGTTCAGTAGTATTATCAGGGAATCTCATGGGATTTAGATGTAGGCCTATTTACGTCTATATAACACACACACACACACACACACACACACACACACACACACACACACACACACACACACACACACACACACACACACACACACACACACACACACACACACACACACTCCATTGGGGCTACATGCTGCGTAGCTAGATGAAACTCCTGAATTTGACCCCAAAATGCTGCTAAAACTTCTACATTTGCCAACGCAGCCTCCATGATTGTCAAACAGGAACGAGGCAGAGAAAAAACAAAGTCACAGGGGTTTGCATTGGACTATATTATTACATGACCTGTTTATATGGAAGGTAATCCAGGTTAGAACTTTTTAATTACAGTCACAGACTTCCACTATTAGGACAAATTGCTAGAGGTCCCCAGGTAATACTCGTCCTGTGTGAATAGTATGTACTGTAAGCTATGTGGATAAAAGCAACAGTCTATCCACAAAATATAATGCAAAATATTTGTGCAAACTCTGCATTTTGACACAAATCTAACTTTAAATGTAGCTGGTAAAAGAAAAACAGTGATCAAAGAAAATGTTGAACAGAAATAAACTTTAAAGAGGGTCACAGATGTAATTGGTTGCCATAGTGATCCTAACCATGACCCTTTCCTGCACCAGATTTGCCATCTCCATGGCGAGGAAGATCGGGGCCAAGGTGTACGCCCTGCCGGAGGACCTGGTGGAGGTCAACACCAAGATGGTGATGACCATCTTCGCCTGCCTGATGGGGAGAGGCATGAAGAAGGCGTAGAGGAGACGCACACACACACACACACACACACACACACACACACTGCCCATAGATATCAACCAGAGTGTGAATGTGTTTGTCTTCAGGGTCAGCCCCAGTACATGCTGGGATAGACTCCTGCCCGTTATGAATAAAAGGGTTTGTCTCTTTAAATGTAAAACGTTGTGATACATTTAAAGACACTGAACACTGAACATCTCTCAGCTCTGCTCAAAGCAACAAATACAAATCCAGGAGATATTTCTTCTTCAGCATTTCAGGTTTCAAACTAAAGCTCCAGCCTCATGACACGTCCACTCCGTTCTGCTGTTTCTCCCAACGGGCCAGCCCATTCACAGTTTGAGCATTTATTGCACTCCAAGCCATAATACGATATTCTGATGTTGACATTCCACTACTGTTTAGTTTTTTGTTATTTTATCCCAAATATGTATCTTTATCGGTCCTGTGGAATCTCACTATGGGCCATACTATTGCTTTACATGATAGCAATACTTCCAAAACTCAGTGTGCAATCAGATCAATAATGTTCAATAAAAGCATTTTTCCATGGATTGTTTTTCTCTTTGTTCTTTTTTGCTGTCCTGTGTGGAGTTAAAGGTGTTGTGAGTATCTAATCAGAATGTTAATGAGCTGGAATTGAGTTGGGAAATTTATGAATTAATTTGAAAACTATAACTATAAAGTTATTACATCTGCACTTGAACTATGCATTTAAAATTCAAAGTAAAAAATAAATAAATAATTATAAAAAATATTATTCTGTCTTTTAAGAGAACACATTTAATAAAAGTGATGCTGCAGACAGTTTGTATACAGCAGCTTGTGTGCAGCGGTCAGACTCCGGATCACACAGGCAGCCTGGGGAGGAGGTTCACATCTACTCCGCTTGTGGGAACCACAGACCTTCTTTCAGGCATCAAACCATCAAACCAACAAACCAACAAACCATCAAACCAACAAACCATCAAACCATCAAACCAACAAACCATCAAACCATCATCGACCTCAAGACGAGGGTTCAGCTTTCTTTTGTACCTGAAAGCTTTGACTTTGAATTCTCTTCTTCACCAGCAGAGGGCGCTGCTGCATTAGTGGAGACAGATGACCAGAAACAGGATGCAGGATCAAAATGACCTGTTGATCTACAAACATATAAAGGATAAAACACAGAAATAAACACATACTTAAAAGAAAAAAATTGTAGTTAAACACACACACACACACACACACACACACACACACACACACACACACACACACACACACACACACACACACACACACACACACACACACACACACACACACACACACACACATCTCTGCATACGTTACAGTGTGTGTGTGTGTGTGTGTGTGTATATACGTGTGTGTATATACCTGTGTGTATATATATGTGTGTGTATATATAATATACATGTGTGTCTGTATATATATATATATATATATGTGTGTGTGTATATGTGTGTGTGTGTGTGTGTGTATGTGTGTGTGTATATACGTGTGTATATGCGTGTGTGTATATGTGTGTGTATATACGTGTGTGTGTGTGTATATATGTGTGTGTGTGTATTGTTGAGTGATCGAGGAAGAATATGAAAGTAAAAAAGTCTAACTATTATAAACGTACAATCATTTTATTTTTCAGTATAACCGTTGCACATATATACTGTTTGTTTTTTATTTCAATTATAGTTTGTGATTAGACCATATAAAATGCATAGGATGCTATAAGTTGCTATGTTTTATAATCTTTTCTATATTATGGGTATTGTAAAAAGCTCTCCTGTGTAATAGGATACAGCAGCCAGTGTTACCATATTAGGCAACAAACCCTCAGTGGTTGACCTTAGAGACAGGATCTAGGATTGACCCGTGAAGAAGAGGAGGAGGGGTTAAGTGTGTCTGTGAGGTACAAGAGCTGATGCACAGAGCAGAGAAGCAAGGAATTTCACCAGATCTCAGTCTGAATAGGGATTGCACCAGATTCTGAGAAAACTGGACTTAATAAGCATCTTTACTAGAAAAGGAGACACATCGGATTCGACATGTCCCAGCCCTTAAGGGTTGGGACATGTCTCCAGCTTTAGAGTCTGGAAGAAACTTCTACTATTAGGAGAAGGTGCCTGGCAATTCTGTGCAGGAGGAGAGAAGAGAGAAGAGGTGTTTATTCACCAGCTCTGGACTTAACCATTTCTCTTAGTTACTTGTGACGTTTGAACTGTTTGATTGAATTGAAATTTTTGTATGTAAGATAAACTTTGAATAAAACTCGGCCTTACCATTGGTAAGGGACTGAAACCAAACCAAGGATTCTGGTTCTTTAAAACAATTTAAACCCTCTTTCCCTGTCCATCCACCGTGAGATTCAGAAGTGACGACTGAATCTACCAAAGAAACTTAAGGTAAGTATCTTTGGGTGAAGACAATTTCCAGGCGTAGCGGGAAAAAAACGCTACCATATTACCCCACTACTGAGCTCATAGTACCATATTACCCCACTAGAGCTTATAGTACCATATTACCCCACTAGAGAGCTCATAGTACCATATTACCCCACTAGAGAGTTTATAGTACCATATTACTCCACTAGAGAGCTCATAGTACCATATTACTGCACTAGAGAACTCATAGTACCATATTACCCCACTAGAGAGCTCATAGTACCATATTACTGCACTAGAGAACTCATAGTACCATATTACCCCACTAGAGAGCTCATAGTACCATATTACCCCACTAGAGAACTTATAGTACCATATTACCCCACTAGAGAGCTCATAGTACCATATTACTGCACTAGAGAACTCATAGTACCATATTACCCCACTAGAGAACTTATAGTACCATATTACCCCACTAGAGAGATCATAGTACCATATTACCCCACTAGAGAATTTATAGTACCATATTACCCCACTAGAGAACTTATAGTACCATATTACCCCACTAGAGAGATCATAGTACCATATTACCCCACTAGAGAATTTATAGTACCATATTACCCCACTAGAGAACTTATAGTACCATATTACCCCACTGAGAGATCATAGTACCATATTACCCCACTAGAGAGTTTATAGTACCATATTACTAGAGAGCTCATAGTATCATATTACCTCACTAGAGAGCTCATAGTACCATATTACTGCACTAGAGAACTCATAGTACCATATTACCCCACTAGAGAGCTTATAGTACCATATTACCCCACTAGTGAGCTCATAGTACCATATTACCCCACTAGAGAGCTTATAGTACCATATTACCCCACTAGAGAGTTTATAGTACCATATTACTAGAGAGCTCATAGTACCATATTACCCCACTAGAGAGTTTATAGTACCATATTACTAGAGAACTTATAGTACCATATTACCCCACTAGAGAAAAGATCCCCTTGGAGAAATGCCACGCTGGTCAGAATAGAGATAAGAGAGTGTCAGAAAGCTGAACGCAGGTGGCGAAAAACTAATCTCCAGATTCACTTTTAGTATCGATAAAGAGAGACTTCACAATTATAATTTGGAACTTAGAAATGCAAGACAGTCCTTCTTCTCTGACATCATAACCAAAAACAATAACAATACACGTGCCTTATTTGCTACCGTCGACAGGCTAACAAACCCTCCGGTGTCTGTAACGGTTACGCTCCAATCCACCTGGGCATGCAATCAATTTGCCTCCTATTTTGCTGATAAAATTCTGAAAATTAGACAAGCAGTCGGTGGCTCCACACCAACCACAGGATATGTGTTGTCCCCATCTTTAAATAGCATCCATTCAAATATCATGACACAATTTCACTCAATTAACCAAAGAAGCCTAGAAGACATTATACAACATCTGAAAACATCCTCCTGCTGCTTGGATATTGTACCAACACACTTTTTCTAAAATATTTCACACTGCATGACCGCTGATCTTTTACAAATTGTAAACACATCCCTTCTCTCAGGTGTCTTCCCACAAGCCCTAAAAACTGCAGTGATTAAACCACTTCTAAAGAAGGCTAGAAATATTGAAAAACTATAGGCCAATATCAAACCTCCCATTCTTAAGTAAAATAATGGAAAAAGTGGTTTTTCAACAGTTGAACAACTTCTTGGCTGAAAATAACTGTTTTTATGTCTTCCAGTCCGGCTTTCGTCAGCACCACAGTACTCAAACTGCTCTTGTTAAGGTTTTCAACGACATCCACTTAAACACAGACAGTGGCAGAACCTCAGTCTTAGTATTACTGGATCTCAGTGCTGCATTCGACACGGTCGATCATGACATACTACTAGACAGACTGAAAGTCTGGGTAGGACTCTCTGGAGCACTTAACTGGTTTGAATCCTACTTGAAGGACCGACAATACTTTGTGTCGGTAGCTAATTACACATCAAAGCTGACTAGGAAGACATGTGGTGTTCCCCAAGGTTCAATACTGGGGCCTCTTCTGTTCAACATCTACATGCTTCCACTGGCTCAGATTATGAAAAACAACAAAGTGTGTTATCATTATTATGCAGATGACACACACATCTACATAACTATATCACCAGGGGACTATAGTCCCATACAAGGGCTGGCTAAATGCATTGAAGAAATCAATAACTAGATGTGCCAGAATTTTCTTCAATTAAATCAAGATAAAACAGAAGTAATTGTTTTTGGTCCCCAGGACGAACGATTGAAAGTCAGCGCTCAGCTTCAATCACTGATGTTAAAAACCTCAAACCAAGCCAGAAATCTAGGTGTAGTTATGGATTCAGACCTCAACCTGAACAGCCATATCAAGACAATTACAAAATCAGCCTACTATCACCTGAAGAATATATCAAGCGTTAGAGGACTTATGTCTCAACAGGATTTGGAGAAACTTGTCCATGCATTTATCTTCAGTAGACTGGACTACTGTAACGGTGTGTTCACAGGCCTCTGTAAAAAGTCAATCAGAAAGCTGCAGCTGATTCAGAACGCTGCAGCTCGAGTCCTCACTAAGACCAGGAAAGCGGATCACATCACTCCAGTTCTGAGGTCTTTGCACTGGCTTCCTGTCAAACAAAGAATTGACTTTAAAATCCTGCTGCTGGTTTATAAAGCACTGAATGGTAGGGCCTAAGTATGTTTGTGATCTGCTGCTACCTTATGAACCATCCCCGGCCACTCAGGTCATCTGGGACGGGTCTACTTTCTGTTCCAAGAGTCAGAACTAAACATGGAGAAGCAGCGTTCAGCTTTTCTACTCCACATATCTGGAACAAGGTTCCTGAAAGCTGCAGGTCTGCTGAGACCCTCAGCTCCTTTAAATTCAGATTGAAGAATTTTCTGTTTGCTGTTGCCTTTAATTGAACCAAATTCAATTGCTGCATCTCACTACTGCATTTTATTTCTTAAACTGCACTGCAACTTTTATTTTGCTTTTTGACTGTTTGAATGTTTTCTTAACTGTTTTTAAATCTGCATTACGTTTTGATGCTTTTAATAGTTTTATGTGAAGCACTTTGAATCGCCTTGTTGTTGAAATGTGCTATACAAATAAACTTGCCTTGCATTGCCTTGCCTAGAGAGCTTATAGTACCATAGTACCCCACTAGAGAGCTCATAGTACCATATTACTCCACTAGAGAACTCATAGTACCATATTACCCCACTAGAGAGATCATAGTACCATATTACCCCACTAGAGAACTCATAGTACCATATTACCCCACTAGAGAGCTAATAGTACCATATTACCCCACTAGAGAGCGTATAGTACCATATTACTCCACTAGAGATATCATAGTACCATATTACCCCACTAGAGAGATCATAGTATCATATTACCCCACTAGAGAGTTTATAGTAGTACCATATCACCCCACTAGAGAGATCATAGTACCATATTACTCCACTAGAGAGTTTATAGTACCATATTACCCCACTAGAGAACTTATAGTACCATATTACCCCACTAGAGAGCTTATAGTACCATATTACCCCACTAGAGAGCTCATAGTACCATATTACCCCACTAGAGAGCTTATAGTACCATATTACCCCACTAGAGAACTCATAGTACCATATTACCTCACTAGAGAGCTCATAGTACCATATTACTGCACTAGAGAACTCATAGTACCATATTACCCCACTAGAGAGATCATTGTAGTTCTTTCCATGATCCCCTCTACCCTTCTCGTTCCTTCTCCAATTCATCCCCTTCCTCCCTATTCATCCCCTTCCTCCGCGCTATGTAATTCAAATGTTTTATTATTATTATTATTAAATGGGAAGAGAAAATTTGATTAAATTAAATCTGGGATTTAATACATTGACATCAATCAATGAAATGAGTCACTGATTCTACATTTATTTATGCTTCATTGTTATTCTTTGTTCTCTTCATCATATTCTTTATTCATTCATTCTTTTTGTTTATTTTATGGTTTATTTATTCATTTTCTGTTGAGTAGTTTAGTTATGTAGTTAAATACATATTTAAATGATAAAGAACTTGTTCCAAATTGCTAAAAATTGCATCTCCAGACTAAAAGGAGTTTATCTCTAAACCACAAGGTCTATTTGAATAATGTTGAGTTATAATAAAGGAACACTGGAGAGATTTGTTCAGATGTGTAGATATCAGTCTGTATGTTACTGGTTAAGAGTAAAGGAACCAGAACCAGAACCTTCTACTGCCACGCACGTTTACACGGACAAGGAAGTAGTCTGGGCAGGTGTATCAATAAACAATACAACAATACAACAATACACAATATAACAATACACAATAAACAATAAACAATATAACAATAATCAATATAACAATAAACAATATAACAATACACCATATAACAATAAACACTATAACAATAACCAATATAACAATACACCATATAACAATAAACACTATAACAATAACCAATATAACAATACACCATATAACAATAAACAATATAACAATAAACAATATAACAATAAACAATATAACAATACACCATATAACAATAAACAATATAACAATAAACAATATTCCGGGTTCTGTTGTTTCCACTTGGCGCTCCAGATAGATAGACGTGGACATCTTAACCAGAGCCTTGAACCAAGAATGGACAAACTGTTTATGTTTATTATTCACACAATCAGTTCAAGAGCAGCATGTCTCATGTTCAGAGATATTTAAAGCAGCGATGTGAAGCGCCACCACGAGACAAAGCACACATCTTTACCCAAACTCATGAATTAATATGATCAGAACCCTAACACATGATTTAATATGATCAGAACCCTAACACATGATTTAATATGATCAGAACCCTAACACATGAATTAATATGATCAGAACCCTAACACATGAACTAATATGATCAGAACCCTAACACATGATTTAATATGATCAGAACCCTAACACATGAATTAATATGATCAGAACCCTAACACATGATTTAATATGATCAGAACCCTAACACATGAATTAATATGACCAGAACCCTAACACATGAATTAACTGACAAACAATGATGTGAACAGAAACGATTTAATAACCAGGTAAAGTGGTTTAATAACCAGATAAAGTGGTTTAATAACCAGGTAAAGTGGCTTAATAACCAGGTAAAGTTTCGGTTCAATAAATGTTTAATAAATGCTTAAATACGTTTAAGTGTTTCACATCATGTGTTTTCTCTACAGGAGATTGATATGGTTCATTTCCATTACACTTTACATTTCCTAAACCTCTCCCTTTGTTCCGTGTCCCAACAAACCACTGCAGGCCACATCACTACCAGCAAGTCTTAGTTATTGAAATTAAAGTCATTAGTAAAATGATCTCTGCAGAACTTTAGATGAGCTGCAGCTCAACAGTCAGCTCCTGACAGAGAGGACCAGAGAGGAGACGAGAGGACCAGAGACGAGACGAGGATAGACAAACTTCTCCTGAACGTCCTTGTTGTGTCAGACTTTAATATCTTTATATTCTTTACCATCTTCAACATTATAATAATACTGTTTAATAATTTGTCCTGTGACATTCCTCTGACTTCACTTCTTTCTTCATCTTTTTACTTTAATGTAAAAGGATGAGTTGCATTAGTGAGTTAAGTTATTAATATGAAATGTAATCAATATGTTTGTCTACGGCTTAAAATAAATCCAACAATTGATGTTATTGTTTCATAATAGTAGTATTTATTTATTTGTTTATCTTATTTTATTTTGTATTTTTGTATGGTTGCATGTATGTATACCTTTATATATGTAAATATATATATATATATATATATATATATATATATATATATATATATATATATATATATTCATATGTTCATATGCACTTTCAGGATGATTATTTCTTTGAAATGATGCAGCTGTAAGGTCCAACTCTAACGAAATCATAGCACAATATGTGAGCATTCTGTCAAGCTAGTGAAAGATAATTTGTCCTTCTGTCTGGCCTCCCCTATTTGACCCCAGATCCGGGAATCTTTTCTCAGAGTGACTTCTGGTGCTGTGAAGGCTGCAGGCTGTTTGACTTCCCTCTCTTACTGCTGTTGTGCTAAACTTGGTCCCCACAGCTTCCATCTTCTCCTCTAGAACACGACGTGCTTCTGCCTGAGCCTGTTGAAGCTGTGTATACTCTATTTCACTTGGACCAATTTTATGTGTTTCTGTTTTGATACTTTCTTGTTCTTGTAAAGTCTGTATGAATTTATGGAGATTATCATTGATAAACTGCTGGAACACCTGAGATTCCTCACCCTTTTCAATTTCCTCCAAAGTGCTCTCTGTTAGCCGAATCAGGGCCTGACGGGACTGTCCTCTAAATCCCTCCCCTGTTGGTTCACTGCACTTTATATGCTGACACACCTTGATGAGTTCTGGTTTCTCAAGTGTCCACAACGCTGCGTTGATCTTGTCCTGGAGTTGCTCCATCTTTACTTTGTGCTGATTTTTCCAGGTTCGTTTCACAAGAAGGAACTGCATCTCTCTGTTCTCTGTTGTCCAATACAGTCCTCCTGGCTGGCTCGCCAAATTATGTTACACATGGCACCAGAGTCTTCATTCAGTGTGTTCCATATTTATTTATTGTTCTCATTTCTCCTCTGTAAACACACAACAATAGAGTCCAAATAAATATCTACAAGTATCTGGACAACTCTCTTACACTGCTCTAACTTGCTTGTTTTTAGACACAAGAGTTACAGCGCAGTCATGACAAACACCCGCTACTGCCACCTATTGGTGAAAATTAGTATCGTCCTGCAGCCACTCCAGGTGAAAGCAGGCGAGTCCACAAGTTACACGAAGCATTTTAAATTATAATAACCAGAAATTTATGCTGTCGGGGGTCAAGGTACTAACACAATATAATACAATAACACTTCTGAAACAATGTTAGCCCTTACAATGTCCAGGGTGCCACATAGAGTTGTTGTTTTCTTGATATTTTCTTGATGGAAATAAAGAGGTGAATTGATCAAAGGTTAGAATGTTACATTCTTGATTAATATCATAAAATAAAGCTCATCATTAGAGATAGAAAGAGGAATTATGAAGAAATATATCTTTTTTATATTCTACCATATATATTAAAATTAAAACTTGTTCTTGGGTTTAAGCTATGTTCTGCGTCCTTTCCCATCCTTTCATGAGAAGACACCAGTCTATGGTGCATATCAATTACTTTTTTGGGTGATCAGTACCAGTCTCCTTACTATGAAAATGACAGACATACAGTGCATGGATTTTTAGTTTCCTCTTCTCTTTCCGCTTATAATTAATGTTTGTTTAACGGACAGTTCATTTCATTTCAAAGATGAACAAAGGTACAGATGAAACATTTGCTTTGTTGTATTTTAATAACTGTTTACAACATTTGGTGACATTCTGATCATTATGTCTAGAGCTACATGTGATAAGGCCGACGCTGTCTCTTTTGGAGAAGCCTACATTTAAACTATTTGTCGTAAAATATTTTATATAACTGTCAATTCAAAAACAACACGAGACATATTAAACATCAGACAACGTGTCACAAAACACCAATATGTTTTAAAATGTTGATGGTTTGTTCAGTTGTAGGTTGAAAGAGAGATGATACTGGTTTCACCATCCCGTAACCCTACGGGCTTGTGTAACAAAGCAATACAAATCCTTATAAACCCTATTAGTACCTGTAAAGTCACAAAACGGACAGAGTTTTCTTTCTTTCTTTTTCCGGCGCACGTCCATGAGTCCTGAGGCCTTCCTGGTCCGCCCACATTTCTAAAACCACGACATACAGCACATGAGGAAGCTGCTGAACATTTCAATACCCAGCATGCCTGAATCAGACACTGTTTCGGCATACAATGAGTCATTTTTCCAGTTCTTTGACTGAAACTCCTTCCTAACATGCCAATGCTTTATTTTATTGAGCTTTCTGTTGCAGATTCCGATTCTTTAGGTCCTAATCGTTCCAAAAAGGTGTGTTATTAGTATGTGGGTTCTTGTTAAGGCCCTGAACCATACAGTTTGAAAAACATGGGCACCGCTCAAGGAGGCATTTTTGGGGAATCTGGCTCATATCATGCTGGATGTTCATAGTTATGATCAAAATATGTTATTAAAGTGATTTATTTGAAGAAATGATATAAAATAACACAATTATTAGAACTCATTTGGGGTTCATACGACTACTTGAACACGGGGAACAAGAGATAAATACAGAGACGAGGAGCGACAGCTCTGCATTCTTAAGATCCTCACGGTCACATTTTAAACTCTGCAAACATGAAAGTACATCAACGCGTTCAGCTGAGTCTTTCCTCTGTTGATTATGATATGTTGGTGATTTGGTGACTTTTTGCCTTGGAAGCAGAGGTTTAACACATGGCTTTGTAGAAAATCCCCTCCCAGCCACACCATCAACATCTATTGCGGAATGTTCTAGTATTGCTAATGTCATTCACTATCTAACGAGCTCGCTCCCTGGACATAATGTGTTCACTGCTAACGTAAAACACATCTTCTATTTCCCTTGCAATATGCACTTACATTAACATATTGCCTCATCTTATGTAATATAAGACATGAGATCGGTCTTCTCATCTCCATCTTGGAAGTAAACCAAAGAAGCAGGTTTACCCACAATCCTTCAACATCCATCACTAGATTGTAATTCTGATTACATTCTTTTAAAACACAGTCTCTCAAATTTTAGATCCGTATAATTCGTGACACCTGAATAAACAAATTTTTGAAACGTAAGATATTCTCAATATTCCAATCCCACAAAGCCCGTGTGCAGGTGTGTGTACATGAAACACACTTCTCTGGCAGTAATCAGGAGGATGAGCCACACAAAGACACACTTTCAGCTCGGAGGCCACTTCAAACAAGGCTCTTGAATTCAGATGAGCTCGCCCCTGAAAAGGAACACGCGCACACTATTTGCAATTTAAAATATTCTTTTAGTGTGTCATGTGATCGCTCCCTTGATCGGTGGGTCGCTGGTCTGTTCACTCCGTCTCATTGGTCGCCCCTCATGAACACGGTCTCATGAACACGGACTCATGAACAGCTGAGTGGAGAGACGGGAACTCAACTGATGGACTGACGGACGCAGGTCTGGATATCTGGAACATCTCTCAGGTTAGTTAACATCTTCTGACCTGTCGTCATGACTACTGTACACACACACACACACACACACACACACACACAACCCGCTGGGGTTGTATGTGTGTGTGTGTGTGTGTGTGTGTGTGTGTGTGTGTGTGTGTGTGTTGGTTAGTGAGTTATGTTTGTGTGTGTGTGTGTTTGTGTTTGTCTGCGTGAGCCTCTTTTAATGTGAGTCTGTGTGTCTGTGTGTGTGTGTGTGTGTGTGTGTGTGTGCAGTATGACAGGCCCAGTGCAGGATTCACACAGGCTGTCTGTGAAAACGTGGACGGAGGACGAGAGTGACCGAGCTGACAGCACACCTAGCAGGTAGGCTACACACACACACACACACACACACACACACACACACACACACACACACACACACACACACACACACACACACACACACACACACACACACACACACGTGACGTGTCTGGGCATACATATAGCTGACTTGCCACTATAAGAATATACAAGTCATTTATCAATTGTGTGAAATGATAAACATCTCTTGAGAATCAAAGCTTTATAATAACTATTTGAGATGACAATTTTGTTCAAACTCTAAAAGACTGAACATTATAACACACTGACGGACGGAGAGCGATCCCTCCTGTGTGTAACAAACACTAATGTAGTCTGTGTTTTGACAGCTTGTGTGTATTGTCTGAGGGTAAAGACTGATTGGGACCCAGAAGTTAGATGTTTGGACTGTTGGGTGTGAGTTTTTTAAATTGTGTGTGAAGATTTGAAAAAATGGTGAGTTGTTCCAGGAATTGTGTCTTAGCAATCGAGAAAAACTAACACACGGCTATGTAATTTAAAAGCTGTTACTGTAGAAATACCAGCCCTCAGATCTACGGAGCGTTTCCACTTCTTTCAGCTTCACGTTGTCGCTGCAGCTTCAGTCTCACAGCTCTCATGTTTTGTTTTGTAAGAGTTTGTTATGTATTAGTGTTCATGTCTTTCTTGTTTTAGCTGTTATATCTACATTTTTTGTTACCATTGCTTAGGAAATGCCAGAGAGGTATAATCCAATATCCCTGAACAAACGCAAGCCATGCTTACTTTCATGCACACACACAGACTCTACATAATTACATTATTTTTCTTTCTTTCTTTTGTTGTCTATCTTATGCATGTTTCAATTTATGTTTGTAATTTTGTAAAATTGTAAATATTATATAGGTGGAGGCTTCAAATAAGACCAGTTGGCTTTTTGTCTCTTCCTGCACTGTGATATTCATTTTCTGTTAGGATTTTTTTATTTTATTGTTTGAATTAAATAAATAACCCAGCAGCAGCAGGAAGCTGATTTCAGCCAAACTAAAGCTCAGATAAATCCTGGTATGTTACCTGTTCAGCACCAAGTGGCAGAATAAGTTAGCCTCCTGCTAATGATCAAAGCATAGCATGTAGCATGTAGCATACCGTCAAAGAGACAGATATTTGGCCTCAGGAGTTGGTGGAGACCAAAAATAGAGCTAAAAAGATAATGGAAATTTGACTTAAATTCGCCAGGTGGCCTGAAACGGGACTCAAAAACGAATGCTAATGTTGCTCCCTGTCCACTGGAAGGCTATGCAACTGTTTTTTAACAGGACATTTCATTAAAAAAACTCTAAATTACAATGAATACATGTACATTTTGTGTTTTTAACTTCAGAATTGCAGTTGTCTTGACCATGTTCCTCCTGTCAGTCCATTTCTTTACTCCATTTACTCTAACAAATAATGTGTGTGTGTGTGTGTGTGTGTGTAGAGCACAGTCAATGTGCGATGACACTTCCTCAGAGCTTCAGAGGATGGCGGCCAATGACAGAAGAGATATTAATTCCCAGAATTCCAGGCATGGGCGAGGTGCTCTGTCCAGGTATGACAGCAGACAAACTAATCTACATGTTGACTTTCAACTCTCTGAATATTCAAAAGGATGTATTCAGACCTGGTTTATTTCCAGCATGTGATAATGTTAATTATTGGAAAAATAATAATACAATATTACACGTTGAAAACTGTGGAGCCCATATGGGCTCTATGGCAGAGATTGCTATAAAAACTGTACAATTCACTTCTTTATTTACTCATAACCAGTAACATATAGACTGATATTTACACATCTGAACACACAACTCACATTATACTCTTTTATTATAACATCATTATTCAAATAGCCCTAGTGGTTGCAGAGATACACCTTTTTTAGTTTGGGTACAACATTTTCGAGCAGGGGCCTGAACATAGGTGGGTTTTCAAAAGGTTAAACGTCTGTCTACCTGTCTTCAGGATAGTTGGTATGGTGATGACTCTGAGAGAATGGGCGCAGAAGAGTTTGGCTGAGGAGACGGAGAGACCGGATTCCTTCTTGGAGCGTTTCCGAGGCCCCGCCAACACGGACATGCAAGCGCCGCCGAGCAGGTTCAGCCACACCGGCTCTGACGCGGAGCATGAAGTCAGACGCTCCAGACGCACGTAGGATACTTGTTTTGTTTGTTAAAATACAAAATGCGTACACATATTGCATATAAATCTCCGCCCCTCTGTTTTTCGTCCCCTCTTTGTCAGGAAGAGGAAGTGTAAGGTCGAGGTCTTATCGCCATCAGACGATGCATACTACTACTGGCTGATTGTGATCGGTTCTGCTGTCTTTTATAACTGGACCCTGCTGGTTGTCAGGTGGGAAACTACTACTGGGCCTGTACAACAATACCAGTAGCAATTCTTCTTCTTGTGCCACCATGAATCGTATTTCTGAGGCATGCCACTGGCGGGAGCAGACATAGCTATTCAGAGAATCCTGGCCCACCAACTTTCCACCTCAAGATCTATAATACTTCAGGGACGTATATACGTGAGGACGTATTTATAATATATATGTATATATATATATATATATATATATATATATATATATATATATTTAAAGCCGCGACTTGGTCTCATTTGTGCTACTGCCTTTGCAGGGGATTTTTATATTTATTATTTAATATTACTCAAATACCTTACACATTGGCACCATTGGCAAAAACAGAAACTCGCCCACCATGGTCCTGAAAATAAAAAGACATACCTTGCCCCCGTCTTCTTCTTCTTCTTCTTCTGTTGAGTATTATGGCAGTTGGCATCTATAAGCGTTGCATTACAGCCGACTGTCCCATGGCCCATTTATTACTGTATTGCCATGTCATGTGTGGGAAAAAGACCCAAGACAGAAAATGACCAACTAAAGTGCAAATCATGAGCGATGCCTGAAAAGTTATCCCAGTAGTGTGAAAGAAGCTTAGAACTACCGTAAAAGTCGGGTTACACGCCGCTACTACCTTCGGTCAGTGTCCCCATTTGCTCCCCGCTGTAGCCAGCTAGCGCTCCTGCTAGTTCCCCACTAACTTCCACTAGCTCTCCGCTAACTTCCGCTAGCTCTCCGCTAGTTCTCCGACAACGACCGAAGGTAGCGGGACCAGCCCCGGCTCGACACCCGACTTTGGCAGAGGGGACGCGGGCAGTAGCAGCAGCAGCAGCGGGGAGCTAGCAGCAGCGCTGCGCCTAGCTTGCTACAGCGGGACACTGACCGGAGGTAGGAGCGGCTTGTAACCCGACTTTTACGGTACTACTGTGACAACTCCTTCTACAGCTCCATTGGTTTCATGCTGCGTTCACACCAGAAGCGTTCACACCAAAACGCTTTTTGGTCTGAGTGGTAAATTCGCGTCATTCGCCTTTTTCGCTTTTTCGCAGCGGAAAGGGGGCGTGGCTTTTCCATGGCTTATCTCTGTAAAAACAGTTACCATTCCGCCATCCACCTTGGAAATAACCACTAGTTCTGCTTTATACTTGTTGTGTAAACTCTGGGACGTGGGAACATCAAACTCCATGGTGTCTGGGTTCATAATATTATCCGTAGTCCCACAACAGCCTCTGAATGAAGCCGCTAGCAGCGCTACTTCAGGACCAGCAGCAGTTTGATTCAGCAACGGCAGGACGGGTGATGAGGGGCGGAGCTTCTCAACACTGATTGGCTGACGCAACTCAGTGTCAGGCCGAAATATTTCAACTTGGGCGAAAAAGTGTTGCGAAAAACACTTTTTCGCCGCCCGCCGGAAAATTCGCAACCATTCACGTCTGTGCATTGACTTTACATGTAATCTACTCACGCGAATAATTCACAACTCTTTAAGTATGAACGCAGCATCAGTCTTCCCTCTCACATCAGCATCGTCTCCAGCAGCAGCATCAAGAACAGCTCTGATAGATCCACTGTACCCAACCTGCCCAGCACTAAACAGCAGGCCAATCAGCGTGAACTAGTCAAGCATTTGGGGCTCAGGAGCCAGACGTTTCCCTCAAGGGTCGGTAGAGACCAAAATCAGAGCTAAAAGAAGAGAGAATATTGTACTTGTTGCTGTGATTGGTTTCATTTTAGTGTCCCAGTGTATGTGTCTCCGTAGGGCCTGTTTCGATGAGCTCCAGATGAGGAATGTGTTGGTGTGGCTGGTACTCGACTACCTCTGTGATGGAGTCTATATCCTGGATATAGCTGTTCGTCTTCACACAGGTACGGAAAAAAACTGGTGGCATAATTGCTACTAGAAAATGTTTGATAAAAACTCTGTTCTGGATTTGGGGTTTAACCTTAGACTCTAAATAATAATAAGTGGACCCATTTTCTTTTATGGACTATGGTTTTCAAGTCTTGAGTTTAGCAACCAAAATTGTATATTTACTTTATTATTTACAATCTGTGAAAAGAATAAAGTTCGAAGACAAAAATTCCAGACAACTCCAAGGAACAGACAACGCCGTGGTAAGATCCAGTCTGTCAATCACAGTAAGCCCCGCCCTGTTTATGGTCTATAAATGACCATAATTTACTAAAAGAACATCATGCTGTATTGAAGAAGACTTGAAACTAGAGATTGAGACACTCATGTTGCAGCTTTAACACATGAAGCATATACTTCTATACAACCAGAGGAGTCGCTCCCTGGTGGTCAGGAGAGAGAATGCAGCTTTAACACATGAAGCATAGACTTCTATACAACCGGAGGAGTCACCCCCTGCTGGTCAGTAGAGAGAATGCAGGCTTATGTCACTTCAGCGTTGGCTTCACTTTTCAGAACAGGAGGTTGCCGCCTGGTTTTAACCAACACGTTTGTAATCTGAAAGATAATTAAGACTGATTAATGTACTTATGCATGTGAAGGTTTCCTGGATCAAGGCTTGATGGTGAAAGACATGCGTCGTCTGAGAGAAGCCTACGTTCGGACCTTGCAGTGTAAAAGTGACATCTGCTCCATCCTCCCGACCGACCTCCTGTACCTGACCGTCGGCATCAGCTACACGCCTCTCCTTCGATTCAACCGGCTGCTCCGCCTGCCGCGCCTGTTCGAGTGGTTCGAACGCACGGAGACGCGGACGGGCTACCCCAACGCCTTCCGCATCTGTAAACTGGTTCTGTACATCCTGGTCATCATCCACTGGAACGCCTGTGGATACTACAGCTTCTCCAAGGTGCTCGGACTGGGCTCGGATTCTTGGGTTTATCCCAATGCGTCGGATCCTGAGTTTGGCTCCCTGACCAGAAGTTACATCTACTGTCTGTACTGGTCCACCCTGACACTGACCACCATTGGAGAGACGCCTCCTCCTGTTAGAGATGAGGAATACTTGTTCCTGATATTTGACTTTCTGGTAAATCTATAGCAAAGGTGTACTTTAGCTGGGATTATCTTACTTGTGTGTGTGTGTGTGTGTGTGTGTGTGTGTGTGTGTGTGTGTGTGTGTGTGGATCCCAGGTGTTCACAATACTAACTAGTACTTCTGTCCTAGGTTGGTGTTCTGATCTTTGCCTCCATCGTGGGCAATGTGGGATCCATGATCTCCAATATGAATGCCACGAGAGCAGGCTTTCAGAGCCGGGTGGACACACTGAAACACTACATGCAATTCAGGCACGTGAGCAAGGTGCTGGAGCAGCGCGTCATCCGCTGGTTTGACTACCTCTGGACCAATAAGAAGACGATCGATGAGCAGGAAGTGCTGAGGAGCCTGCCCAATAAGCTGAGAGCAGAGATCGCTATCAACGTGCACCTGGAAACCCTGAAGAAGGTAGAGACACAAGTAGACCTCCAGCCTCCTTCTCCATCAATGCAAAGCATTATTACATCAACCAAAGGGTTGAGTTCTGCTAAAACACACAGGGTGTGTGTGTGTGTGTGCCATATAGGTGCGTATCTTCCAGGACTGCGAGGCAGGCCTCCTTGTGGAATTGGTATTAAAACTTCGACCGCAGGTTTTCAGTCCTGGAGACTACATCTGTAGAAAGGTTAGTCTTCATTGTACTGGGTGGAGGTAGTACTGTAATGTATGAATTAAACTCTACATTTCCTTGCGTGCATGCAATACAACATGGACCTACTCGTAAAAACACCGCTCCATAGCACTGCGAGTGGTATAATTATTGGGCGGTTTTATAATAGATTGCAGTACATTTACTGTTGTTTCCAGCCTGCATTGCTACCATAGCAACACGAGGCTACTAGCTAACTTTCAGTGCTCGCCCCCCTTTTTTTAAACGCTCTCATATCCTCTCTATCTGTCTTTTGTTTTCTTTTACAAGGGAGATGTGGGTAAGGAGATGTACATAATCAAAGACGGCCAGCTGGCAGTGGTGGGGGAGGACGGAACCACCCAATTTGCCGTTTTGACATCCGGAAGCTGCTTCGGAGAAATCAGCATCCTGAACATCAGCGGCAGCAAGATGGGGAACCGGCGCACGGCTAACATCCGCAGTCTGGGATACTCGGACCTGTTCTGCCTTTCCAAACAAGACCTGATGGAGGCGCTCCAGGAGTTCCCGCACGCCAGGGCCCAGCTGGAGCAGAGGGGGCGGGACATCCTGCGGAAGGAGGGGCTTCTGGAGGAAGTAGACGTGTCCGCAGGGGAGGATTTCGGGGAGAAGGTGGAGAGGCTGGAAACCAGTCTGGATCGGCTCCAGGTCAGTTATGCTGCGTTCACACCTGACACGTTGTGAATTTGACGCACGAGTAGATTACATGCAAAGTCAATGCACAGACGCGAATAATGCGCCGCGAATAATTCGCACGAGTTGAAATATTTCAACTCGGGCGTGAAGCCAATCAGCATTGAGAAGCTCCGCCCCTCATCACTCGTCCTGCTGTTGCTGAATCAAACTGCTGCTGGTCCTGAAGTAGCGCTGGTAGCGGCTTCATTCAGACGCTGTTGTGGGAATATTATGAACCCAGACACCATGGAGTTTGATGTTCCCACGTATGTGGAGTTTACACAACAAGTAGAAAGCAGAACTAGTGGTTATTTCCATGGTGGATGGAGGAAACGGTAACTGTTTTTACGGAGATAAGCCACGCCCCCTTTCAGGCGCGAGTAATATTCGCGACGGTGTGAACGCAGCATTATTGCCAAGCGAGTAAAGTAACGCGTCGAGAATATTCGCAACGCGTTTGGTGTGAACGCAGCTTTAGTCCACTACTGCAGCAGCTGCTGGTCCTGTGGCTACTCTCCAAACCAGATTGGTAATAACGGCTGACCACCTTGTTTTCAGACGTCTTTGGCCCGTCTGCAGAGTGAGTTCAACTCATCCCAGCTTCGCCTGAAACAGCGAATCACGACCCTGGAACACAACGTCGCCACGGGGGTCACCGGCAGCGGCTTCCTGTCGGACGGCATCGAGAGTGTTTCTGGCGGCGACGGTGTGCGCAGTGAAATCAACATCCGGCTTTAAATAACGCAAACACACCATGAAGCTCTCATGTTGTCCGATGTTACTCGACTGTTATTTGTCCAAAATATAAAATGTGTTTGTACTTTATTGTGTAGCTGTCTTAATATCTTTGCTTCTCTAAAACTTTCTGCCTCTTACAATTTTACATGTTTAAATGGAGAATGAGAACATATTGGTGGACATTAAATCCATTATAATAAAAAATAAAAAAATAACCAGTACACTACTATGGGACATTAATAAGCCAAAAGAGTGTCCACTTGAATTGTGTCTGACATGTGTCTTCAGTTATGCCATTGACCACTAGGGGGCGTTAAATCTCCACGAATGCCAGAGAAAGTCCAGTGGAGTGTTCAATCGATTCTACCTGAATAAAATAATGTGCTCATATTTTGCTTTGAGTAGAACGCATAAAGTATTTTAAAGGAAAAGTTTGACATGTTCGGCATATCAAACTATTCCTTTAAGCACATTTTCTGTGACAAGTCTAGTGTTGTCTATAAAGGACTCTTTAGATCAGTGTTTTTCAACCTTTTTTGAGCCGCGGCACATTTTCTACAATAAAAAAATCCCGCGGCACACCAACAACCTAAAAAGTTACAAAATGTCACATTGTAGCATAATACAGCATATATGGTAGATCATTATTGCACTACCTGGCATGGAAGAGTATTCAGTGTTTCAAGTAAATCAGATCGCTCCATCAGACAAAAAAAATAAAGTGTTATCACTTTGTTAGAAAAATGAAAATAAAGTGATGCAAAAAATAACTAATATTTAGTTACTACTAAATATCTTATTGTGGGAAACAATAAGCTATTGCAAAACAAAACGGAATGAGTGAGATGTGTGAGCATCAGGTTGTATCAGTATTAGTGGCTGCAGTGAGCTGCTTTCCTCTACACATCTTTTTAAAACGGGGTTGTAGATTTGATACGGCTCTCAATTCATGCTCCATGATGAGAGACACAACAGCAGAAAGCCGACCTCACAGAGATCTCATAAAGATCGGCTTTTGGCGAAATGCCAAGAATCGGCGCATGCGCAGCGTAACCTGTTAACGGCGGACGGTGAACATTTAAAACCAGCATTTCCTCTTGCGCTCCATGCACCTGTAATACATACCGCCCCAGTTTGATAAATACTGACTTAAAGGAAACATGGTGTTCATTTATTTTAATGACGACCACAAAGTGTGCAGGCTTTATCACTGCAGGGTGTTTTTCAGGCTTTTGGAAGAATATTTCCAGAGCCTCTCTGAGTCAGAAACGTCATTGATGGAGCTCCAGGCTGTTTGTCTTGAACTGCAAACACATGAACTGTTAGGCTTTAAAAGTGAGAGCTCATATCTTAAAATACTGATAGCTTCAGCAGCAAATCCCATTGTGAAAAGCAAGCAACATATTTTTCGCCGCTCTCTGTCTCTCGCTCCGCTGTGTCTCACCTGTGCAGCGCATCAGGCGGAACTCCGCGTGCGCGACACAGAGCAGAGCAGAGTTGTATAGACGCGACCCAGAAATGACATGCTGTGTAGATAAGATCAATAACATACGGCCGTTTAGTTTGTTTAATAGCAGAACAAGGACCTGTTCTATATCACTCTGCCAGCCACTATATTGCAGCTCAGACGCTCAACAATGGAAAATCATTTGCGGCAACTAAATAATATTTCTTTGGACCAATTAAGTGAAATTGGACATTTTCCCACGGCACACCTGACGATCTCTCACGGCACACTGGTGTGCCGCGGCACAGTGGTTGACAATCACTGCTTTAGATGGTGGCCAGAGCATCAACTGACTATTTGTCTTTTGAACTAAATGAATGCCGATGAAACAACACCAGTAATTTGATTAGATTACGCTGATATTGTTTTTCAATAACATGAACTTTCCATACACACAAAAAAAATTGAATCTGTTTTGCAAATCTGTTTGCAAATGCTTTTTTTGTGTACTCTTGTTGAAACCAATCATTAATTATTCATCAGCAGCTTAAGTATTAAAACACTGTTAACTACGACCCTTACACTGACCATTTATTTAGACATGGACACACCTACCATGAAAGGCCCTTTTGTTAATGCTCATGTGGTCACACTCTGCATTCTTGTCAGCAAGTGAATTGGGACCAAAGTCCAACACAACATCAGGAAGTCACTTGAAAGGAGCTTGTGAAGTGGGAGAGATCGCTGTGTTGAAAGGTAGAAACAAGCTGTTTGGTCCTCTGTAGCTTCCTCTGTGCTTCTATACTTTCACTCTCACCTCTTTATCTTTTTTAATCTCTTTGTTTTTAGTCCCGCTCTGCTTGCCCTCGGACTCTCCCCCTGTGCACGTTTCTTTCCTTCATCATCCTCTTTCTCTCAGTTTTCATTGAGAACTGCTTGCGGATCTTTCTGTCTTTGAAGTCGTGGATCTAGGGTTTCATATTGTGTGAGCACATGCAGCGTGGTCCCGGTCACTGTGTGCGTGTCTGTCTTTGTGTGTGACTGTAGGTGTGCGTCTCAGACATGGAGATGAGCTTTGTGTTGCTGTGCATGATGCTGGTAGCCGGCGTGACACCTGTGTCTGCTGCAGCTCAGGTACGTTCTGAAACACATCTATTAATCACTGAAAAGAGAGTTGTTTTTCTTTTTTTTAATCTTTATTGATGCCACTGCACGTACACATAGACAGACGAAAAATAAATATACAAGTAAATTACAATAAATACAAAATATTATTTTAATTTATTTAAATATTTGTTTGGGGCCTTCATGATTCTATAATTAATCAATGAAACAAAAATACATATTTTAAATGATCTTGAAACAAATATGGTTTGCTTGCCAGTTTCAATTATCTGCAGCTGATGCAACAAAACGTAATGGGTTGAATCAAATCCTAATCCACTTTAGGTCTAGTGACTGTAGTCCACCATTAAAGTAACACACTTTTATTATCTATTTGATCGCTCCCTAATCCCTGCCTGTCTTCACGATAGAGTGATCAAATGTTGTATGTGGTCAGAGAACACTGACAGCATGAGTAGTGTCAAAGATACTGCATGTGAAACCGGTTTTAATCAGGTTCATACACCACCTGGTGCTCGGATATATTGATGCATATGAATCAATTACAGAGGAAATTGCTGCTCCAGTCATATTCCCTGTACTGTAGCTGTCATGGTCTCCCCCCTACATGATTGGTGACATATACTGTAACAGTATATGTGTATTCCAGCCGGGCATCATAGAGCGCCTCCTCATGGCCACCCACCAGCGGCCCTGGCTCTGGGGCGTCTACGTCTTCACCGTTGGACTTCCTGCCATTCTCTTCATTAGCTTCATGTGGCCTGACAAGGTAGAGCATGCCTGTCTCTGCCTGTGTGTGGATCTGAGTGTGTTATTGTTCAGAGTTTGTCATCATGTGTGTGTGTTTCTATGTAGAGATTTGGTCCACCTGATCAACCGTATTACTACAAGAAGTCTGATGATGCTCAACCAGACGATCCTCAGCTCTCAAAGCGGACCGAGGCAGTGGTTACCAAAGGTAATGTTTTTTTTAGGTTATTACAAGTACCTGTAGAAGAGGTGTTACATCAGTAGTTGTCTGTGGTGGACTCTGTCTGAGGGGCAGCTGCACTAGAGGGCATCACATCAAGTTTTCTCTACTGGAGAGGTACACTAGAGGGCAATGAATCACGTTTTCTCTACTGGAGAGGTACACTAGACTAGAGGGCAATGCATCAAGTGTTCTCTACTGGAGAGGTACACTAAAGGGCATCGCTTCAAGTTTTCTCTACTGGAGAGGTACACTAGAGGGCAATGAATCACGTTTTCTCTACTGGAGAGGTACACTAGACTAGAGGGCAATGCATCAAGTGTTCTCTACTGGAGAGGTACACTAAAGGGCATCGCTTCAAGTTTTCTCTACTGGAGAGGTACACTAGAGGGCAATGCATCAAGTGTTCTCTACTGGAGAGGTACACTAGAGGGCATCGCTTCAAGTTTTCTCTACTGGAGAGGTACACTAGAGGGCATCGCTTCAAGTTTTCTCTACTGGAGAGGTACACTAGAGGGCATCGCTTCAAGTTTTCTCTACTGGAGAGGTACACTAGAGGGCATCGCTTCAAGTTTTCTCTACTGGAGAGGTACACTAGAGGGCATCGCTTCAAGTTTTCTCTACTGGAGAGGTACACTAGAGGGCAATGCATCACATTTTCTCTACTGGAGAGGTACACTAGAGCAGTGATTCTCAACTGGTGGGTCGCGACCCACTAGTGGGTCGCGGACCCGTTTTCAGTGGGTCGCGTTTTCAGTTGCCTGAAAAAAGAAAAAAAAAGAAAAAAATCTTTTATTTTTATTTTTTCATCCTGTGGTTTTATTTTGAAAGGACTTTTTTATGCAGCGGAGTGTCGTTATTTTGCCGGCTCTGGTTTCAACTGGTTTTGCACTTGTCCCTCCATGTTTTCAGCAGCGTGGGCCAGGTTGGGTCAAACCATCCTGATATGAGGGAGACTCTGGGTTTTTAGGATAATTAAACAGCCTACTGAATATAACATTGACAACTGATGGCGCTGCCTGCATGACAGGAAACAACTCAGGGGTTGGGAGGAGAATTGAGTGCTGCTTAATTTTCTGTAAAGCACAATGTTTTTCAGTATTTACTGATGAGGTAATCACAAGAAAAGTTAATGTTGTATATATGAATCCTTTTGAATTCCACTTTTGTTTAATTTATTTTGAGTTAGTGGAAAAGCTGCTCCTCAACACAGTGACGTGTTCCACAGTAAAGTGTTTGTCATAGATTCGATGAGTGTGTGTTCTCAGTTAAAGTTAGGTCATTTCAGTCTTTTTGAAACTACTTCTTAGTTGTTGGACTGTTTGTGCATGAAAGCTGTTGAGTCTGTTTAAAAATAGCTGAAGATTCTGAATTGTTATATATGTTGTAATACCTCGTGTCCTGAAGATGCAGTTTTAGTTTTTTAATTAAAATGCAGCTAATTGAGTGTAAAAGGGAATAGTTCCCTCTCTATCATCGCCACCAGCTGCTCGTTTTGGTTATTAAACTTGTTTTTGTGTTACCATACATATTCTGTACTATCTCAGGTTCAAACTGCAACATCTTTTCATTAAATACATTGGAGAAGTTGAGAATGTTCCTCGATTTGGGTCGCGGCTTGTCATTCAGGGATGATAGTGGGTCCCGGAGCCAGACCAGTTGAGAACCACTGCACTAGAGGCCAATGCATCAAGTTTTCTTAACTGGAAAGGAACCTTAAAAAGCATGTTATCATGTTTTCTCCACTTGAAGGGCACCCTTGAGTGCACTTTAACACATTTTCTCTACTGGAAGGGTATCCTAGAAATATCTGCATCACGTTTCACCACTGTTAGAGCACCCGAGAGTGCACTGCATGTTTTCTCTACTGCAAGGGAACGTTATAGGGCACTTTATCACGTTTCTACTGGAAGGGCCCCAGGGAACTGCATCAGCTTTTGGGTGTCCAAGGGGGCACTCATATGGGCGGCTGTAGCTCATGGGGATGAGTCGTCGTCCTGCAACCACTAGGTGGTCGGTTCGATCCCCAGCCTCCCCATAGTTTGCATGTCGAAGACTCCCTGAGCAAGACACTGAACCACAAGCTGCGCCCTGGGTGCTTCACTCAGGGCCCACTGCTCCTTGAAATACTAAGGATGGGTTAAAATGCAGAGAATAAATGTCCCCACTGTGGGACTAATAAGGGATTATTCCTACTCCAGGTGATAGTAACTAACATCTTCTCTTCTGTGTGTAGGAAAGGCTGACAGAGCTGGAACAAGGAGGAGAGACACTCATGGTCAACATAGGAAGTGTGACCTAGACCTGAAGGTGAGATTCAACAGACAATATGGAGTGATAATGTTGGTGCAAAAGCACATTTAAAACCTGACATCCATCAGAGGACGTACGGTTTGGAAAATAACTGGTTTTGTTATCATAAGGTGCTCAATAATACAGAGTATGACTGAGGTGAGTTTAAAAAAGGGCAGCTCGTTTGATGAATAACGCATGACCACATTTTGGGGAATGTTCTGGCACCGTGCTATCGAGCAAAACAAAAAAACAACCACAAACCGCAGAACACGGAGCACAGCTCCAACCCAAATGTCTGGTGAAGAGGTCATACATCATTCTGCAAAATACTGGAACGCTAATAACACAGATTTATGTGCTCTGTTTGGGTCGAGCTAAAGTTGTTGTTGTTGTCATTTTAGCTGAAATGCCTGGCAACACCACTCCTTTAACTATCACCCCTTTCCGTTTCTAGATATTATTTTAGAGGCCATAACATAACAATGTGTGTACCTTTTACCTGTTGCCTTGACAGATTAGCATGTTGAATGTTCTGCTGGATCCACACAGACGTTTTATGACACTGAGGGCTTTATTGCCAGAACTCTTGAATGGATTTTGAACATCAAGGACTATTAAACCTGTAATTTAGTCCACTCTTGTCACTGAAACAAAAACTAATTGTGTACATATGTGTGTGTGTGTGTGTGTGTGTGTGTGTGTGTGTGTGTGTGTGTGTAGGATCATTGATCATCAGCGCTATGACCACAGGAGACGCCAAGAGTACGCCGGACGTCTTTGACCACATTGAGTGGATAAAACCAGGAGCGTAAAGCACCGGGTTCATCCTGATGCATGAGATGTATTCTTTGGATTTGCTTTGATATCACAAAGTCCTCCTCGATACAATTTCGATTCAATTCAATTGAGGGGCCTGCGATCAAATTTTCAGACAATTTTATTACAGTTAATATTTTAATTTGTATTACTGTTACTGGAAAGCTTTTATCACTGAGCTCTGTAGGAGGTGCGCTTGGATGGAAATGGTCACACAGATGTGCCGTGGGAATTACAAGGCGTGTCTTAAAGCTGATGATGCATATCGATGTTTTCCCTCACTTCGACTATATTGGAACGTTGGTCATTGATTCGATATATTGATCCAGATCGGTGGATCGTTTCACCCCTAAAACAGTGTGAATGCCTGAGGACTGACTTACTGAATTATAATTACTAATTATGTACACATATGAAATACACGTTTATATATTTTGTATTAATAACATATATTGTTAATACTACTACTACGGTCCTTTGGTTGTGTGTGAAACTAGCGCCACCACCTGGCGGCTGTGAAAGGGAGATGTAAATATCAACTTCAAAAACTGGCAAATAAAAACCTCTCTTTGACGCGAAGCGGTCTTGTTTTTCATTAAAGCGGACAGTGACCTCCACACGCACAGGACAGCTGCAGCCGTGGACTTCAGGATCTGCTGGATTCCTTCAGGGTCCTCCAAGATGAGATGCCTCCTTCTGGCCCTGCCGCTTCCCGCCTCACTCACAGCTGACCTTCAGTGGCATTTAGCCGCTCGCGCCACGTTTATTTGCGATGGCACTATGCTGCTCATCAACAAAATGACTACTCGGGTCTTTTAATGACACTCACAGAGCTGGATAAGTGGCCTCGGAGGAGCAGGGAAATCAAAGAGCTGGCAGGAGGAGAGCAGAGCAGAGAAGAGTAATTAAGGAAAAGGAGAGGACAGATGGCGGATCACAGACTAAAGGAGAGGGATTTTGGGTGTTGAGTGACAGCTGATGAGGCATTCTGGGCCTTGTTTCCTCTGATCAACTACATATGCTTGTAGAGAAATATGGTTGTGTATTTTTTTTCACATTACCTTCTATTCATACAACAATACCACCCATATGTTCTCTTTTTATTCCATTACATAAAAGGGAAGAAAAAAAGATTTTCCCTGAAATGCATCTACTTTTGGCAAGTGCTCCTCTGTATAGACACTCCCTGCATACTTCTGATAGTTTATGACTGGAGAGAATCAGGCATTCAGTCAGTCTCTCCTCCTCCTCGCACACGGCTTTGTTTGGCTCGAGGTGTGTGGGGAAAAAAAATCTAAATCTAAACTAAACTGAGAATTAGTAGTCTCCTTCTTGCTCGACTTGTGATCTTTTAGCTTTGCCCTCGACTCAAGAAGAGGAATGGGAGGCTCGAGGCTGCTGCTCTCAGGACTGATGGTCATCGCAGCTTGCTTTCAATCTCTCTGTGTAAGTGGTCCACAAGAAGCCGTCTTCATGCAGGAATATTTTAATTGTAAGCCATAGCGCTTCTCCTAGAAATCTTTTGTGTGTGTGTGCGAATCGGCTATAATTTCATATATTTTCATATCCGGATATGTATTATTGTTCATGATCTTGATGTATGTCTGTCACTGTTGTTGGCTACATACCACATGGTGCATGGGAAGGTCTAGTGAGCAGCTAAGAGGGGGTTAGATGCGTGAATTCACTCTATTTTAGAATTTGGTCTTTTCAAGTTGTGGGACTAATTCCAGGGAATGTGACAAACGGCATAATGTAACTTTTCACACGGCCTCTATTTAAATACTCGCCCTGTTTTAACAGCAATGGGGCGAGTTAACCATGACCTGACGATGGTAGGTGTGATGCCATTGTATTGGTCAGTGTTCTTGTATTTCAGTACCTGTCGACACCGCATTGCAAGTAAGGAAAAACTTAAAAACTGAGGGAATTTTTTGTCTGGTAGTTGTCTCCTAAAATGAATAGCATTTTTTTTTTGTCAAACACGCTTATTCGCTTTCTTGCTGGGAGTTAAGAGGACAAGATTGACACCTCTCTCATATCTGTACCCTAAACATGAAGCTTGAACCAGCAGCTGGTTAGCTTAGCTTAGCATAAAGACTGGAAACAGGGGGAAGGAGGTAGCCTGGCTGTGTCATGATTTAACATAATTATCATTAATATCTTGTATGATCGTGTCATCACTGTGAGATAGCCACCGGGAAGAATTATCCCCATAAAACCACAATTTCCAACATATACATGCTGTTTTTTGGTGCAGATTTAAACAATGGAAATGTACTGTGTGCATATTTCATCTCAGAGTTGTGGAATGAATATTAGTGAGGATCTTCACACATACGGCAATCCAAATGTGTGCGTAGGCGTCAGGCAGTTGCAGTGCGGGGGTGGCTCGTCTGCGGGAGCAGGAGACGCTTCTGAAGGACCGGCTTCAGAAACAAGAGGTCCTCCTACACAGACTGCAGCTGCTGAGCCAACCGGCCACCGAGGACAAAGCCAATCCCGGACAGAGCCAGGACAACGAGTCCACAGGTCAGGGCCACGGCGTCTAGGCCCGCAAGACAACGCTCAAGAGCTTAAATACCGTTCAGGCCTCATATGGCAGAGACAGGAACCAGATGTACTAAATACAGACAGTGTGTTGTGTTTCAGACTGCTCCCAGCTCTTCAGTTCTGGCTCCAAATCCAGCGGTTTCTACACAATCAAACCCCACGGCAGCCGTCAGCCAGTCAGAGTCTACTGTGACATGAGTGATGGAGGCGGTTGGATCGTCATTCAGAGACGGATCGACGGGACGGAGAGGTTTAACAGGTGTGTCTGATATCTAGTGTAGAATAATGCGATCATATGAAAAGCATTTTCATCTATCTATCTATCTATCTATCTATCTATCTATCTATCTATCTATCTATCTATCTATCTATCTATCTATCTATCTATCTATCTATCTATCTATCTATCAGGTCGTGGGCAGAGTATAAAGATGGTTTTGGAGACATGGATGCAGAGTTTTGGCTTGGAAATGACAACCTGCATTACATCACAACACAAGGTTAATACCATTCAAAATATGTTTTCTAAATTGTGTAATTTAAAGCTGCTCTAATCAATATTGCCGTAAATGACTATGTGTAATGTGATGCGTCACATTATTATGTGGAATTATCACCCGACTCTCCCTCATCTCTACGGAGCGTTTGAGCATCTTTCAGCTCATTGTTTTGGTTTTCAAACACCCCTCTCCTTGTTTTGTGTCACTCTCATCTCTGTTGTCCACCATCTTTCCAGAAAACAGTGAGAAGATGTTTTTGGCAAAAGAAATATTGGATTAACCCTCTCTATGCCACCTGCTTAGCACCAAACAGCAGGCAGACCCGTTAGCGACTAGCTGGTGAACATAGTGGAGCATTTAGCAGCTAAAGAGCCTGATATTTCTCTCAGGAGTTGGTGCAGACCAAAAACAGAGCTAGGAGAAAAGTGAATATTATCTTTCACGTACAGGAAGATGATTCCAAAGGAAGGCTAATGTTGCTCCATGTCGGTGTGTAAAGAGTCAACCGTTAGCTAACATGTTCAGAGTCAACCGTTAGCTAACATGTTCAGCAATGTGCTGCTGCCCCCAAGTGGCCAAAACCTTCCCAAAAAATTAATAATTTTTCTTTTTGTGTTTTCAGAAGGTTTTTATTGTTTGTCTGTTACAGGGAACTATTCTGTGAGGATTAACCTGGGAGACTTTGATGGTTACCAGGGCTACGCCGAGTACAAGAACTTCAAAGTGGCCAACGAAGAGGTGCTGATACTGAATCATAGAATATAGAAAGATTTGACAATGCCGAGGAAAGTAAATAAATCTCAGATATAGTTATTACTTTATGCCCGTGTTTATATAAGGTAGTTTCCCCTCTTTCTGCCTCATGTACAGTAAATAATTGGCTTTCTTGCTGAGAATTAAATTGAATATGTAGTTTCATGTCTATAGATCTACTCTGAATATGAAGCTATCAAGCCAGCAGCTGGTTAGCTTAGCGTAGCATAAAGACTGGAAACAGGGGGAAACAGTTTGACCCCGCTCTGTCCTACGCTAAGAATTTACGTTTTCGCCAAAAATATCAACCTATATCTGAAGCCCGTTGAGCAGCTCTCCTCATACCTCCCTCTCTAGGATCACTACCGACTGACCTTTGGAACCTATGTCGGCACGGTTGGAGACGCTCTGTCTGGAAACTATCAGGTTGGTGTGTCGGAGTGGGCCAGTCACCAGGGCGTCCGGTTCAGCACCTACGACAAGGACAACGACAACCACAAAGGAAACTGCGCGCAGGAAGACAAAGGAGGCTGGTGGTTCAACAAGTACGAGTTCCGTGATGTTTGCGTGCAGCTATAGACGCTCACATTTATTAATTACAGTAACAAATAATACTTCTATCATTCCCCAGGTGTCACTCAGCCCATCTTAATGGCCTGTACTACCCCAATGGGTTCTACAATGGGTTGACGGATGACGGTGTGGTTTGGTACACTTGGAGAGGATGGTGGTACTCCCTGAAGACGAGCGTCATGAAGCTGCGACTGACCGACTACAGAATCGATCCCATTGACGACCCCAACGCTGTCGCTCGCAGACCAGCTTCCTAGATCAGACCTGAGGGGATATCAAGTCTTCATGTCTCTGAAACAGCTGGGCCCAGTGCAGAATTTAGAAGCAGCAGCCCTGACCTATAGATGTACCAAAATTGGTAGGCACATGTATCACATGTAGATTTTAAACAAGTATTCTTGGGCCATTCTCTAAACCTAACAGGAAGTGGGCCATTTTTTTTTTAATGTTAATTTTCCTGCATTTCGTTTCCAGGTGCACTACTGTAACAAACTCCTCCTTGGTAATTTATCAGATCCACAAACTTTACTTTGTCGGGATGGCGTAGCCGTGGTGTGTGCTATCAGATTTAATCTGGATGGAGCAAAGTAGCAGTAACTAAGTAGAGTAAGTATAGTAAATATAGCCAAGATGAACCAAACATTAATCTCCCCATTTCTGAAGTGGAATGAAACTGTACACTTTAACAATGTAGTGAATACAGTAAATACTGAAGCTGCTTATATAACAACGTACTTGCAAAGAGGACCGGGTAAACCTTTTGCCTGGTTTAGATACATGAATATTGTAAGGGGAAGTAACTTTCACACACAGTCTGTTTTGGTGGAGAAAGGGGAAATCAGATGTAAGGGTGTGTATGCCAGACACAGGCGGAAAGAATAGACCGAGGGAGCTGTTATCAAATCATTGAAAATCTGTAACAAGAACTGGAAAGTGTTCTTTTTATACAACAGCAGATGAGCTCAGTACTGGGAGTTTGCCCAGAGTTAATCAGGGTTAATATACATTGAAAAAAAAGAGTGTTGCACGGCAATAGGGTAATTTTTACGTAATAAGTGACATAAGGTAAGAAAAACACAAATATAAATGATTCCTTTATAGGGTTTTAGTATTCTCTGTGTAGTAATGTAAACATGTAGCCACGCCAGGCTCATCAGCTGACGATCCTCCTGCGAGACAAAGAACATCCAGGAAAAGGAACTCAGACCCCGAGTGGCATGGAGGGGTCGTCACTTCTGTACTTCATAACCAGGATTCCAAGAATAAAACAAGGAATCCTTCATCTTGTCCATTGAATCATTTCATATTATTGCATGAGCGCCTTTAAGACCTGACTAACTGTCAATATTACACGTCAAGGATAACTTAAGGGGCAGCTCACCCCAAAATGAAAAATGTATATATTTCCACCTGTCTAGGGCTATTTCTCCATCTTGTTTTGGTGTGAGTTGCCTAGTTGTGGAGATATCAGACGTGAATGTGTCTGCCTTCTTTCCAATATAATGCATCTATTCAACAGCAGAGGGAACATGTTGTTATTTTGGGGTGAACTGTCCCTTTAACATTAAGCATAACCTTTTGCACACTTTTCTGATCATGTGTTACTATCTCCGAAAGCTCAGATAGAGGCCTATTATAATGCTCAAACCTTTTAGGATTCTGGCTGTATCGCACACACTTTATTTACTGATAGAACGAAGTGTCTGTAAACATAAGAGTCTCAAGGGGTGACTAATGGCACAAAGACAATGTTTGGTTGGATTTAAATAAGCACCACCTGCCAAGTGAAAACACGTACACAAGCGCCTTAGTTGAAATCACAACTAAACTTTAAATTGTTGTGCAGAAAGCAAATCCATGCATGCCAGTAGCCCAAAATTAACACAAATCCTTAAATATCAAATGCATGTCCTATTGTTTTAGTCAGGGATCGGCTGCCATTCATTTATTTTATTATAAATCCATATATTAAAATGGCTTAATTACGGTGGCCCTATTACTCTGAGTTTTTTACTTTTTTAATGTAGTTTCCGTTCTGAATATTAAGCCTTTCTGAATTAATAATAGTCCTTAATTGCAACCCATAAACTATCTGGGTTATTATAAGAGTCCGCAAATACGACCACATCACCCCCGTTCTGAAATCACTACACTGGCTCCCCATCCCACACAGCATTGAATATAAGCTCTCCCTCCTCACTCATCAGTGCATTCACGGACATGGCCCCCAATACCTAAAGGAACTACTCACCCCCGAGACCTCCTCATTTAACCTCCGCTCTGCAACCAACAATACCCTCCAAGTCCCCAGAACCAAGCTCTGCACTATGGGTGATCGGGCCTTTTCCTCTGCAGCTCCGAGGCTGTGGAATACCCTCCCCGACCATCTGAGGGCCCCACAGACTGCAGAGGCTTTTAAACGTGACCTGAAAACTCACCTTTTTAAGAAAGCTTACTGCTAAAATATCTTTTATGGGCTTTGCTTTTAAATATATCTTAAAAATGCTCTTGTTTTATTCTGCTCTGTAGCACTTTGAGATTGCTCAAATATAAAGTGCAATACAAATACAATGTATTATTATTATTATTATTATTAATTATGGCTGAAATATAATTAGACTAGATCATTTCTACTTTAATACACTTTTTGTAACGTTAACACAACACAACACAACACAGCCATTTAAACCTTCATACGAGAAAAAAAACAATCGTCAGAGAGGCATGATCCTCTATCTGGTCGTACGCTTGATTATATCCCGAGGCTTCCTGGTTGGTCCGTCTCTTCCCCGGTGCAACACCACAACGTTTAAACGAAACACCGCCCGTTCATTGTGGCTGTCTGGATACTTAAAACAGGCGCACCGTCCGTGGCTAACACGAGCGCTGATTGGCTGACGGCCTCTCACGTTCAGAGAGATCGTCAGTCAGCTGGAGCTCGAGGAGAATAACAGTTGTTTTGATCCGTTGGGGATTTTGGACTCGCTTCATTCTGCCGTGGCGTTATAATACTTTTAATTCGCCTCCGCAAAGTTCCGGATACGTAACTTTACACCGAGGAGAGCGAGAATGTAGTGCTGTTGTCACGCAGCCTCATTACAGCGACAGGTAAGTACGCTAGGAGGTGTTACATTGGTCGCTTAGCAGGCAAGCTAGCTGGTTTGCTGTGTTTTTTTGCAGTTGGCGTAGTAAACAACGACAGCAGCTCGAGGGCATTTGCTGGCTCTCGCTTGTAGTTAATGTGTTTTGTATTTTAAAAGCGGGGTACCAGTAACACTATTGTGGTCTCAGCTGAGCTTCCTGCTAGCGCAGTTGGCTAGCAACAGTCGCTAAGCTACCCCTTGTCTCCAAGGTGACGGTGGATGGTGCTACCCCGCAGCCCCGGGTCTCCGCTGTCTGCGCGACCCCGGCAGGAGCTCCTGTCCGGCTTCTGTCCGTGCCCGCCCCGGTGCCGAGCCAGCCCCGGTGCCGCCCGCCCTGCCGTCCGGGAGCGCCGTGTCGTGGATGAGTGAGCGGCCGGGGCTCCGTGCCGCCTGTGGCCGCCCGGCGGACCGATGCTAGCGGCGCGGGCCGGAGGGGAGATGTCAGAGCGGGCATGCCTCGTCCTGGAGACCGCGTGGTAGTCGAGGGGACCCACGAGTGCACTCAGTATACCTACCAGTCGGACTTGGCGTACAGACTAGCGGACCACGTTTTCAGCCGTGGCTCATATCTGGATGGTGGGCTCGCAGCATGCCCACCAGCACCACACCACCGGCGGGAAGGAGTAGCGGCGCCGGCGGAGAGGGGCCCATGTCGGCCGCCTCCGCCCTCGGCTCCTCTGTCCGGTTCGTGCCGGCGTTCTGCCTGGGCGTGGGGGCGGCGGTCGCGTTTCAGCTGGCGTGGGGGGGCCTGACCCTCACCTCGTTCTTCTTGAAGCTGTTCATCTACGTGTCGTTCGCGCTGCTGTGCTTCCTGGCCGGGAGCTTCGTCCTGCTGGTCCGGAAGAGCCCCCTCAAAGTCAGCTGCTTCGACCGGAACCGGAGCCTGTCCGCCGTGCGGCAGGAGTTCTTCAACAAGCTGATGGTAAGATGCTGCTCGTTTAAAAATAACACTCAGGAATCACACACTTCCGCTGTCACAAGGACAGACACAGGAACACATTCCTGCCCACTGCTGTTAGACTTCACAATAAGTCACCTCTGGTCAATTGACCCATCAACAACATCAACAACAACATCAACAACAACATCAGCTTTTGTTGTCTAGTTAGTCACTGTACATTCTTTATACACTTCATAAACACTGTACATACTTTCTTTATTTTTTAATTTCCTAAATTATTACGCTTTACTGTTTTGTTGTATATATTGAGTATTTTGCATTTCTTATATTTTTTTGTGGCTCATATGTAAGTTGCTTGCTACTGTGACTAACGAATTTCCCCTCTGGGATAAATAAAGTATCTATCTATCTATCTATCTATCTATCTATCTATCTATCTATCTATCTATCTATGACATTGCATTAACATTGCACCATGCATTATGACCACTGCAATCCATTGATGGAGAGGAAACGGACACATTCCAAGGGCACTTCTCTCACCTAGTCAACATGTTGTCAACACTTCTGTGTTCAATACATGTTTCTCCTCTCCTCCTTCTCCTCTGGAACTTCATCCTCAACCCCTCCCCCACCCTCAATTATTTCCCCGTCCCCCTTTCCCAGCTTTCTGCTCTCTCTCGCATCTTCTTTCTGGATTTCTCGCTGGCTGTGTTGCTCAATAATTGATGAGGTGCTGGATTTAGACACACACAAACACACAAACACACAGACAGACGCACTCAGATACAGGGTGATTTATTCCGCAAGGAAAGTAAATTGTGTCCCTGAAAACCGGCTGGCGGGTTCGCCTCTAATGGGCAGCCAAAGCCTAGCGTGTGTGTGTGTGTGTGTGTGTGTGTGTGTGTGTGTGTGTGTGTGTGTGTGTGTGTGTGTGTGTGTGTGTGTGTGTGTGTGTGTGTGTGTGTGTGTGTGTGCGCGCGCACGCTGATGACTTATTGATGTTGACAGCGGAGGAGTATTGTCTCAAGCGTCTGTCTGGTCGACATGTTGTATAAGCCATGACAGATTTGGGCTGCCTTTAGAATGTGAGGCTTATTGAACGCACCGCTCTTCTCCTCAGTCCTGTTGTTGCCCAATATTTACCTGATTTGATGCTATGCTATTGTCACCATCTGCAATGTGATGTGATGGGAAGGCGACGAAGACGTGATCTCTGCTGCTCTTGTGTTCCAGGCCCGTTTTTTGGTGCCGGTTCAGGAGTCGAGCCAGAGCAGCAGCAGGAGGGTGGTGGTGTCGCACAACGTGGACAAAGCTCTGAAGGAAGGTAACGGACTCGCTGCTGCTTTCCAGGGTTTCTACGTTGTTTCGTGACCGCCTCGTGCGTCCACATCAACGCGTTAAGAAACGGTCGACCTGCGAGGCGTCCTGCTCAGCGCAGCGTGATTCAGATCATCAGCGTGACAAAGTTAGCCGTGGACGTGAAAGCACAAAGTGCACCAACAAGTCCGGGATCCCAAGATGCGCAAGATCACTCGAGCATCAGCTGTGATATTTGCGTTAAAAGGATTTACGTTCACTGCTCGCACTTACGAAGGTATGGGACGAAAAGGAAGGCTCTGTTTTAGGTTTGACTTCATCCCTCAAGCTCTCTGAATCCACCTCGTATACTCCATTTAGTACACTGTAGGTCCTCTCTGCCGTTTTATTTGAGTGTCTGATTTATAGAAATATTAATGGTTTGTGCTATTTAATGCCCTTAAAAATAGGAATTCACTCAATGAATTTAGCCTTGAAATAATATCATGATATTACAGTTTGTCTTTAGTACTCTGTACTATCACACATAAGCTTTCTTTCAGCTATGCATGTTGCAGCTGTGTATAATCGTACAATAATTCTACATGTCAAAATATTAAACAGCATGTTATGTCCAATTGTATTCACATGAATAACAATACCAGAGCGCGATCCATTCCAACATCCAACTACTTTTTTTTTTTTTGGCAAAAATCCCACAATGCTTGCTTTTTTAAATTCACCAAATGTATGAGTTACAGTTCTGCTGTAACAACCTCAACCTTCTGTTGTCGTCACTCAAATAAATCAAAGTAGAGTTTTACACGTCCCTCAAAAACCCATCAGCCTCCATTTTCAATGAGGGTTGCTTAAATGTTTCTGACTGTTGGAGACGCTTGCAGCTTCTGCTTTAAAACAAAACAAAAAAACTGCTGACTGATGGCGCTCTGTTTCTGTCAGGCGTCACGTCCCCTCAGTGATCCCTCCCACTCATACTGGATTACAACAGTACAGCGTCCTGGTCTCTCTCTCACACACACACACACGCACACGCACGCACACACACACACACACACACAGAGGCAAAGTATGTCTGGCTGCCAAGGAACAGATGGCTCCAGGATTTACAGCACGGGTGTGTATTTGCATACACTCCAGTGTGTGTTTTTGAAAAGGTTCTTTCGGGACGAGTTTACAAGGACGTTATTAGGTCCACAGTCGAGACCTGCTGTGTCACTTATTTTGATGAACAGTGTTTCGGTATTGGTTTTAGGTTGCTCAAATCTGGGCTTTCAATCAAGCGCTCCCAATTCAGGGCATTAGCTTCCCAGAGGAGCTACGATTAGCAGTTTGTATGTTGTAGGAACAGCACACAAGAAAATGTATGAAATCACTCGTTAAACATTTTATGACCCTTCTTCCTGATTAACAATTGCTTCCAAAGAAAAAGAAGATGGCGGTTGATGGTGTTCTAATTTGGCCTGGGGGTATTTCAGACACATTTCCCATTATTTGGACTGAGATGCACAAGATCTAATGTGCACTGTAACTACTATCGAAAGCACCAGCCTTTCGGTCCGTCCACTCAATCATCTTCTTTCCTTCTCGGGCTCACGGTATCTGGAGGAGGGATCACAAGTCTCACCCATAGAGACGGATGAATGCATTCTCACCTCCAGGCAACAGAGCCACCGGTTCACCTGACCTGCATGTCTTTGGACAAAAACCTAGACTAATCGAGAACGTGCACAACCCGTTTGTCCTGTTTGTATGGTAGACGTAAAAAGGGCCACAATACGCCGATGTGTAAACAGGCGACGGTCTTGGCTCCGATCCGATTCATGTCTCGCTTCATTAAAAACTTGCTTTGACTCTGGCGTCTCGTCCACCACGTCCGCTCCACATGTTAATATGTTATGGCCGCACAGCTGAAAGGCTAAAATACATTTCCTTTACTAAACAGATAGAACAAGGAAAGATTGATTTGATTCACATATTTTATGGAGTTGTAGAGAGGGAAGCGCCATGCTCCTTCAAAGTACAATTCGTTGTACAAGCACATCAGTATGCGGTTATTACCGCATTAATGGTGACTGAGATTTCACTGTTGAAATTCCTCCCGAGTGCTGTGTAGAATACTTCAGTACTCGAGTTGCGGCCTCTTTCCCCCCCCAGTGATTATGCTTATTGTGCATCTGTTAAAGCTGCTGTCAGTTATGGTTTTAAAGTAACATCAGAAAAGCACAGCAGCATTTTGAGACGCTGCTCAAGAGATAAGAAGATGAAGCTGGAATGTTTGTCTACACACAATCTGGCCAACTTTCAATGTAATTGTGAGAGCTTTCTGAAAGTATATTTATTCTCTTCAAACAACATAAAATACAATACATCTTACACTACCTTTCATCAAATGTATATTTAAACAAGATGAGATAAAACAGGAAAATAGTATATATATTAAACCGTTAAAGGTACTTTTAAAGGGATCCACAGATGATCAGTGGTATTTGTGCCTTATCTGGCGGAGCGCCAACAGCAGCAGGGATCGTGTGTGTGTGTGTGTGTGTGTGTGTGTGTGTGTGTGTGTGTGTGTGTGTGTGTGTGTGTGTGTGTGTGTGTGTGTGTGTGTGTGTGTGTGTGTGTGTGTGTGTGTGTCAGCCCTGTTCGGGGCGTTCTGCACCTCCTGCTCAAAGTGTGCTGCTGGGATGGGCCCAGTCCCCATGACCCTGCACATGATGAGCAGCGTGTACATAGGGCTGGGCGGTACGGCAAAAAATTCACATCACAGTATTTTGTACGATTCTGGCGGTTTCACGGTATATCACGGTATTTTTTTCCGAGTAAACACATTCATTCATTGACGCCAAAAAGGACCGCCGGCCAACTGTTCTCCGCTCGTTGTTCACAACTCGCTCGCAACTGGCCAGCAGCTGTTTGTACTTTGGTACATAGAGGGTGTTAGGAAGCTAAACGTGGAGGGACTTAGGACCCAGGGGAATGTAGGTGATTCGGAAGGGTCTGTCTCTTCCTGTTGTTGTTCTTTTTTTTATGTAGCTACTGAGTTTCTTCATGATAGTGGGCGAGCTGTACCCAGCATGCAGTTCGGCGGTGCAATTTTATAAATGTACAATTATTAGTGTCACAAACTGTTGTGTCGTGATGTTTTTTTACCTGTTAAAGAGCGTTAGTTGTGGGTTATTAATTGTTGTTATAACCATGACTAAAGTTAGAACCATGATTTATTTTTCACCGCTGCGCCCTCAGCGGAGAAAAATAAATGTTGCTGCCTGCCGAAGAGCGACAACAGTTGTTACGTATGACGGTATATGGACATTTTAAACCGGTGTTCATACCAAATAGATGGACGGAGGAGACTTCCCCACCGTTCAAATGCTGCGTCAGCGAGAAAGGAAACTAGTGTGATGGGTGTGTTCACGGGTCCTGGGAGATTAGAGCATTCGCAAGGGTAAACCGAGCCGGGACCGCTCCTCTTGTTTAGAACGCTTGAAATCTCAGCAGCCATATGGTTAGTGCACAACATTGGTGTCGGTAGAATATTACTGACTGCATCTTTTAAAACATTTTAAAAAGTACATTTCTCTCTCTTCAACCCATTAAAATTCAACCGTAAAGACGAGCTGTCTGACGCTTCAGTATTCATGGTCCCTCCCTCTGCCTGTGTGTCCCCAGTGTTTGACTACGCCTACAGGGACTACATCCTGTCGTGGTACATCCCTTTGAGTCACGACGAGGGCCAGCTGTACTCCATGCTGTCGGAAGACTGGTGGCAGATGATCGGCCAGCTGCGGTCCAGGCTCGCCGACATCGACCTCGTCAACGTGGTGTGTTACGACACCATCCGGATCCTACACACGCACTTCACCGACCTCAAGGCTGCGTCTGCAAGGTACACACACACTTCAATTCAGTTCATTTTGTATAGCCCAACAACACTAATACAAATTATCCTCGGAGGGCTTTACAATCTGTACACATAACATCCTGTCCCGGGACCTCACATCGGATCAGGAAAAACTCCCCAAATAAAGATAGTAAAAACCCTTTCACAGGGAAAAAAGGGAAGAACCCTTCAGGAGAGCAACAGAGGAGGATCCCTCTCTCCGGATGGACAGGAGCAATAGATGTCATGTGACTAGAATGAATAACGTAACAGAGTTACAGCATATTACATGAATATGACAGAAATGATTCATATGAGTAGTAGGCATGGACCACGATCCAGATAACCACGATCCATGAAGCAGAAGGAAGTAGAGAGGAGGGGCATGACAGCAGGGCCCTGACAGCAGGTAGCAGGTAGGAGACAGCAGGTAGGAGACAGCAGGTAGGAGACAGCAGGCAGGAGACAGCAGGCAGGAGACAGCAGGCAGGAGACAGCAGGCAGGAGACAGCAGGCAGGAGACAGCAGGCAGGAGACAGCAGGCAGGAGACAGGAGACAGGAGGTAGGAGACAGGAGACAGGAGACAGGAGACAGGAGGTAGGAGACAGGAGGTAGGAGACAGGACCGGCTCCAGACAGTCACGATCCATGGAAACTTGAGGCGAGGAAGCACAGAGGCTCCCGGAAAGAAGTAGAGTTATTAATGTGCATTGAAGAGACATGAATTCATCCAGAAGTAGAGAACACACACACACACACACACACACACACACACACACACACACACACACACACACAGCGCCATAAGATTGAGAGTAGTTTACTTTGCTTTAGCTTAGTTGATGCTTGGGTGTCCGCTGCGTTCCTCACAGTGAAGCAATGCGTTCGTCACTTCTCAGCGCTGACGCACTGTCTAACAGAAAATATGTCAGCTGTGACGCTAATGGAACGATTTCCCTCCGCCAGTGTTCAGTCCAAGCACTGTATCCTTTTTTGCGTGCGCAGAGGGGGTGAAATTATTGCAATAAATCCCATTTTAAAATCCTCTGCCCTCGCTCCCTCTCCAGGCGGCGTCCGCCAGGGCGCACTTACAGACAGAGTGATGGTTCACACCTCGTCTGGTTTCATTATCCCGGCCAGTCGGGCGAGACGTATGGTTTGATCGCCCTGCGGCCTCCCTTCAGGAGCGACGCAGCAGAGACGCGTCTCGTTCAGTCGGCTAAGGCCCTGAGACGCAACACAATGCCAATTAACAATAGCGGCCTTCGCTCTGTCGATGAAGAAGGATCTCCTACGCGTCGCCTGACATCGCTCTCTATTTGTGTGTGTGTGTGTGTGTGTGTGTGTGTGTGTGTGTGTGTGTGTCCAGACCAGAGGAGTGCACTCGACCATTCCCTCTCCATCCCTGTTTGGCCGGCCCGGACTCCGAGCTGGCCTTCCTCCGCTGTGTGGCCAGAATACTGCTGCTGTGTCTGCTGCCGCAAAAGGACGCCAAGTCCCATACACTACGCTGCTGCCTCACAGAAGTCATCACTACTAAAGGTACCGGGCGTCTGGGTCGGCTAGTGAACGCGTACTTTAAAGTCGGACGTCCTTTTGCTCTTAACTTAACATTTCCCACAGATTTGTCCCTCTGTGAGCTTGAAGAGTAACTTGACACTAAACCCATGTTTTTGAATGACATGACTGCATCAGGGGGAGTCACTTTCGCTGCTTTCACTTTGATGCATAGAGTTGTTCGAGTGGAGCCTGACTCGAGTGTTGTTGAAATGAGTCCCATGTGCAACTAGAAAGGTGCATTGAGGTGGAGTGCAGATCTCTATCGTGTGACTGAATGAATCCAGCCAGCGCTGTCAAACGGCCGGCATTAAACCTCACAGACGAGGGCAGGAGCCACGCGATCGTTCACGTGTGTCTTTTTTCTATCTTTGTGTGCCGCAGTGCTGAAACCTTTGGTGGACGTGCTGAGCGACCCGGACTCCATAAACAGGATGCTGCTGTCTCAGCTGGAGCAGAGGGAGCAGCAGGCCGAGCAGCAGAAGAAAGCCTACACCTACGCTGCCTCCTACGAAGACTTCGTCAAGCTGATCTCCACTTCTGCCGATGTCAATTTCCTCAAACAACTCAGGCACGACGCGGGCAGCGCACACAGACTTTGACTTGTTGAACCCGGGTGTCCCGTACGGACGTAGACTTCCTTAAATGCGCCCAAAATGTACACAAACGTTTCACCCAGACGTTGTTAACCAGCAGTCCGTTTTCTGCAAGGAGTTACCATGGGAACAGTCTCTTTGGTGATATACTAGATCTAAATGCGGCTGGACCCTGATGCTGTTCCACCGTCTCGTTCGTTTTAGAATGACCATGCATGGAAGATTTCATCGTGCCGTTTTTTGTAGCTCTTGTTTACTTCAGTTCATCCATCCAAAGACGGCCCATTTAGATTTTATGGATTGATCCCAAACAGCTGACTGAAGTTTTGCATCTCTGTCTCTCTTTGCAGGTATCAGATAGTGGTAGAGATTATTCATGCCACCACCATCAGCAGCCTCCCTCAGCTCAAGAAGCAGAAAGGTACGGAAACATATGACAAAACAAAAAAGTGTGAATTTAAAGCTAGTTTATGCAGTTTTACGGTCGCAATTGTGATCCCGATGCCCTCTGAGAGAGTTACCGTCCGGGTTTCTTCTCAAACATGTGGGTCTGTGACGTCCTTTGAGAGGACAATGCTGGAATAGCAACCTTTTCTGCACGATCTTCCTCCCTTGAATCTAGCGTTCACCATCTGAAGGGACGTTTGTGTTTGCATTTGTAGAACGGCCAACCGCTCTAAAATGACCTGCGATTGGGACAGGCTCCTGGGACAGGCTAGATTTTCTAAAGCCTGGAAACTGAGCTACGAGGAGGCGTAGAAGCCCAGGATTCTCTCTGACTATTTGAATATATATATATATATATATATATATATATATATATATATATATATATATACACATACACACATACACACATACACACACAGAGTCAGGTCCATAAATATTTGGACATTGACACATTTTTCATTATTTTGGCTCTGTACACCACAACAATGGAGTTGAAATGAAAAAATCAAGATGTGCTTTAAGTGCAGACTTTCAGCTTTAATTTGAGGGTATTTACATCCAATCAGGTGAACGGTGTAGGAACTACAACAAATTAAAACGTGGCCACCCTGTTTTTAAGGGACCAAAAGTAATTGGACAATTGGCTGCTCAGCTGTTCCAAGGTCAGGTGTGTGTAATTCCCCCGTTATTTCATTTACAAGGAGTAGATAAAAGGTCTAGAGTTCATTTCAGGTGTGGTATTTGTGTTTGGAATCTGTTGCGGTCAACTCTCAATATGAAGTCCAAAGAGCTGTCACTATCAGTGAAGCAAGCCATCATTAGGATGAAAAATCTAAACAAAACCATCAGAGATAGCAAACACATTAGGTGTGGCCAAATCAACTGTTTGGTACATTCTTAAGAAGAAAGAACGCACTGGTGAGCTCAGCAACACCGAAAGACCCGGAAGACCACGGAAGACAACTGTGGTGGATGACAGAAGAATAATGTCCCTGGTGAAGAAAAACCCCTTCACAACAGTTGGCCAGATCAAGAACACTCTCCAGGAGGTAGGTGTATCTGTGTCAAAGTCCACCATCAAGAGAAGACTTCACCAGAGTAAATACAGAGGGTTCACCACAAGATGTAAACCATTGGTGAGCCTCAAAAACAGGAAGACCAGATTAGAGTTTGCCAAAAAACATCGAAAAGAGCCTGTACAGTTCTGGAAGAACATCCTATGGACAGATGAGACAAAGATAAACTTGTACCAGAATGATGGGAAGAGAAGAGTACGGAGAAGGAAAGGAACTGCTCATGATCCAAAGCATACCACCTCATCAGTGAAGCATGGTGGAGGTAGTGTTATGGCGTGGGCATGTATGGCTGCCAATGGAACTGGTTCCCTTGTATTTATTGATGATGTGACTGCTGACAAAAGCAGCAGGATGAATTCTGAAGTGTTTCGGGCAATATTATCTGCTCATATTCAGCCAAATGCTTCAGAAGTCATTGGACGGCGCTTCACAGTGCAGATGGACAATGACCCGAAGCATACTGCGAAAGCAACCAAGGAGTTTTTTAAGGCAAAGAAGTGGAATGTTCTGCAATGGCCAAGTCAATCACCTGACCTGAATCCAATTGAGCATGCATTTCACTTGCTGAAGACCAAACTGAAGGGAAAATGCCCCAAGAACCAGCAGGAACTGAAGACGGTTGCAGTAGAGGCCTGGCAGAGCATCACCAGGGACGAAACCCAGCGTCTGGTGATGTCTATGGAATCCAGACTTCAGGCTGTCATTAACAAAGGATTGCAAAGGGTTTCCAACAAAGTATTAAAAGTGACAATTAGATTTATGATTATATTAATTTGTCCAATTACTTTTGGTCCCTTAAAAACGGGGTGGCCACTTATACATTTGTTGTAGTTCCTACACCGTTCACCTGATTTGGATGTAAATACCCTCAAATTAAAGCTGAAAGTCTGCACTTAAAGCACATCTTGATTTTTTCATTTCAACTCCATGGTGTACAGAGCCAAAATAATGAAAAATGGGTCACTGTCCAAATATTTATGGACCTGACTTTATGTCGGCACCAAATTTCATGGCAATCCGTCCTGTCCAATCTATCCAACATAGAGAATGTCAACCTCACTGGAGGAAAGCCCTCTGGGCACCATGACTGTCTGTACAGCATCTCATGGCAAGCCATCCCATAGTTTGCTCACACGGTTTGCTGTGCTGCGTCTCTCTCTCGATCTCTCGATCTCTCTCTCTCTCTCAGAGCGAAAAGGCAAAGAGTCAGCCGCCATGAAGGCAGACCTGCTGAGGGCCAGAGACATGAAACGGTACATCAATCAGCTGACCGTCGCTAAGAAGCAGTGTGAGAAAAGGATCCGCCTCCTCGGGGGACCCAACTATGAGAGCACTGAGGAAGGAGGGGCCGACGACGGAGACGACCCTCAAAGCCAGAAGGTAAGACTCGTAGGAGGAGTGGCTGTGAGGCAGCGGGCGTCACATGCTCGCTGGGAGAGAATGCTATGTTTCTGTCACTCGCACCATGACAATCCAGACGGAAAAATAGCACTTTTGATCCCGTCTTTTTGATGTTTTGTCTCTTACTCTCTCCTCCCCACGTCCAGATTCTCCAGTTCGATGACATCCTGTGTAACCCAGGCTACCGGGAGCATTTCCGACTTTACATGGAGAGAGTCGATAAGAGAGCTCTGATCAGCTTCTGGGAACTGGTGGAAACGCTGAAAACTGCCAACAAGGTGATTCCAGCAGGGCTCGGCCCAGCGCTGCTATATTACTCCGTGGAGTCACAGGGGGCAGCGACATAGTGATGCAATGACAGGGTTACTACGTCATGGAAAACCTGGAAAAGTCATGGAATTTTAAAATGGTTATTCCCAGGCCTGGAAAAGTCCTTGAAAAAAATAAAAATCCCCAAAAGTTTACTCATGTAAATGTGTTATATTCATGTGTTCATGACGTTCATTTACGCTGAGTTTGAAATAATGAATATGCTTTTAAAAGAAAGACTCAAAATATAAGCAGGCATACAAGGCATCTATATAAATGTTTATTCTTTTAATCAAACTATTGTCTCATTCATTTGAGTCATTTAAGGTAGTGAACCGTGAACAATGAGAATACAAAGCATACAGTGAGTATGCTTTGTATTCTCATTGTTAGTTTAAATACTACATTTACTCACTTTTTCATGTTTACACCCAGATTTCACTAAATATTTGGTCATGGAAATTTGGTTTAAAGTCATGGAAATCCATTGGTCAGAATGTGTATGAACCCTGTAATAGTAACTACGGCGCTGCTGACGTCGCTGCTACAGTAAAACACATTCGTGTGTGTGTGTGTGTGTGTGTGTGTGTGTGTGTGTGTGTGTGTGTGTGTGTGTGTGTGTGTGTGTGTGTGTGTGTGTGTGTGTGTGTGTGTGTGTGTGTGTGTGTGTGTGTGTGTGTGAGACAGAATGAAGTTCCCCAAATCGTCGGGGAAATCTACCAGAAGTTCTTTGTGGAGAGCCGGGAGATTCCAGTGGAGAAGTTTCTCCTCAAGGAGATCCAGCAGAGTCTGGTGGGGAACCGGGGAACACAAGTCTTTGTCCGCCTACAGGAACAGGTGCTTTAGTGCTAACCAGCTGTAACGATGTCTCTCCTTGTTAACGAGGCCCACGGCGTCAGTAACGCGTTCCCGTCGCTCTCTTCCGTCCTCCAGGTGGCCGAGACCATGAGGGAGCGGTACTACCCCTCCTTCCTCGTGTCCGATCACTACGACGTGCTCATCAGGCGAGACGAGCAGCGCAGCCAGTCACAGTGCAGCACGGAGGAGAAGGAGGAAGAAGGGGTCAGACGTGCAGAATGCTGTCAAACTGTTAACATACCGGAGTGTGTCGTCTGTGCGTGTGCATGCCTCTGCTGTTCCACATTCTAATAAACATCCGGTTGTTCTGCAGTGCCAGGGTCTAGACGCAGGAGAGGAGGTGGGCGACGAAGGCAGTAAAAGAATCAACGAACAGGCTAGCTACGCAGCGACCAAGCTCCGCCAGCTCTACGACAAGCTGGAGTACAAGCGGCAGGCGCTGGGCTCCATCCAGAACGCACCGAAACCAGACAAGAAGGTAACGGGACCACAGTAATCTGACCAGAACTAGAACTGCATTAAAACCACATGAACACAGGGTTAAAGTTAGTGAACGTGCTCATCAGACCCCTCCAAGCATTACGTCTGGAACTCGTCTGTAGTGTCGGAGAGATATGAACTTGTTGAGCTGAATACAAAATAAATCAAAACCAAATATGGCACATCTGATTTGCTTCAAAACCCATGTACAGTGGGGGGGGGGGAGGAGTATTTAGTCAGCCACCAATTGTGCAAGTTCTCCCACTTAAAAAGATGAGAGAGGCCTGTACTGTTCATCATAGGTACACTTCAACTATGAGAGACAGAATGGGGGAGAAAGAATCCAGGAAATCACATTGTAGGATTGTTAATGAATTAATTGGTGAATTCCTCTGTAAAATAAGTATTTGGTCACCTACAAACAAGATCTGGGGCTCCACGCAAGATCTCACCCCGTGGGGTCAAAATGATCACAAGAACGGTGAACAAAAATCCCAGAACCACACGGGGGGACCTAGTGAATGACCTGCAGAGAGCTGGGACCAAAGTAACAAAGGCTACCATCAGTAACACACTACGCCACCAGGGACTCAAACCCTGCAGTGCCAGACGTTCCCCCTGCTCAAGCCAGTACATGTCCAGGCCCGTCTGAAGTTCGCTAGAGAGCATTTGGATGATCCAGAAGAGGATTGGGAGAATGTCATATGGTCAGATGAAACCAAAACAGAACCTTTTGGTAGAAACTCAACTAGTCGTGTTTGGAGGAGAAAGAATGCTGAGTTGCATCCAAAGAACACCATACCTACTGTGAAGCATGGGGGTGGAAACATCATGCTTTGGGGCTGTTTTTCTGCAAAGGGACCAGGACGACTGATCCGTGTAAAGGAAAGAATGAATGGGGCCATGTATCGTGAGATTTTGAGTGAAAACCTCCTTCCATCAGCAAGGGCATTGAAGATGAAACGTGGCTGGGTCTTTCAGCACGACAATGATCCCAAACACACCGCCCGGGCAACGAAGGAGTGGCTTCGTAAGAAGCATTTCAAGGTCCTGGAGTGGCCTAGCCAGTCTCCAGATCTCAACCCCATAGAAAATCTTTAGAGGGAGTTGAAAGTCCGTGTTGCCCAGCGACAGCCCCAAAACATCACTGCTCTAGAGGAGATCTGCATGGAGGAAGGGGCCAAAATACCAGCAACAGTGTGTGAAAACCTTGTGAAGACGTACAGAAAATGTTTGACCTCTGTCATTGCCAACAAAGGGTATATAACAAAGTATTGAGATGAACTTTTGTTATTGACCAAATACTTATTTTCCACCATAATTTGCAAATAAATTCTTTAAAAATCAGACATCGTGATTTTCAGGATTTTCTTTTCTCATTTTGTCTCTCATAGTTGAGGTATACCTATGATGAACAGTACAGGCCTCTCTCATCTTTTTAAGTGGGAGAACTTACAGTTGGTGGCTGACTAAATACTTTTTTTCCCCCACTGTACCTCATCTTGGGTATTTGTTTACCTAAAGTGTTAAGACTCGGAATATCGACAACACTTACATTTTTGACATCATAAAAACATCCCAACGTCACTTTCATTCAACGGTGGCTGGCTTGCTGGTTCAAACTGGTTCACACCTGCACCGTCCGTGTGTCTGCAGATTGTGAGCAAACTAAAAGAGGAGATCGGCGCCATGGAGAGAGAACACGGTGAGCTGCAGCAGCACATCACCAGGACGGACTGGTGGTGTGAGAACCTGAGCCACTGGAGGGCCACCATCACTACTGCTGAGGTAGCTGTGTTGTCTTTTATAACGTAGATACTACTATTGAAGGAACAAGGTAGCCGCTACGTTCACACTGCAGGCCAAAGTGGCCCAAATCACATTCGTTTTTCATCACATATGTGACTCGGATTAGTTTTTTCTACTGTTATGGTTCTATTATGATTTTGACCACTTTCCTATGTGGTATTAAATTAGTAGCAGGTCAGATTTATTTGTCACAATTCTGTGCTGGCGGGAGTCACTTAGCAAATATAAACATGGAGCTACATCTCTGGTTTCCACATTTACAACTTAAATGAAACCATGAAGGTGGACTTCAATGGCCTCCATGTTTCATTTCAGTTCAGGACCTTGACCAGTTGACACTGGAGTCTGATATTGGCCACGTATAAAGAACAATGTAACAGGCTTTTGAAAAGGCAGACATGTGTTCTTGTGCATGGATCAAATGTTGACATTTCAACTCGACGTGTCCCAGTCTGCAGAGGAGGGCGGTGAGACGGTGGCCTGCTACAGCGTGAGCGTGAGCCTGGCAGAGGGAGAGGAGACGGCCAACAGTCGCTGGAACGTCCAAAGGAAACTCACCGAGTTCCAGATGTTGCACCGCAAACTCACCGAGGTAAACGCAGCGCCGTGTGTGCGCCGGCCGGCTTCCGGGGGGTCAACCTACGCACGCACGGAGGAGCACCCGCTCTAAATCCACTGCATTCAACGTCAACACGGATTAGTAATCCGCGTTTAAAAGGTTTGGAATTGACCCTTCTAACGCTGTCGTCTTCCTCCGCAGTGTTTCCCGTCACTGAAGAAGCTGCAGCTGCCGTCGCTCAGTAAACTTCCCTTCAAGTCCATCGACCAGAAATTCTTAGACAAGAGCAAAACTCAGCTCAATGCCTTCCTCCAGGTAAACCAGCAAACAGCAGCTACTCAACACCGACACACTGAGTGATGTGTGGCTGACTGGAGGGGAACTTTGTCTGCTGTAATGGATACAGCAGTGTTTTTCAACCTTTTTTTTTTTGAGCACATTTTCTAAAGTAAAAAAAAAATCATGCGGCACACCAACAACCCCAAAAGTTACAAAATGTCACATTGTAGCATAATACAGCATGTATGGTAGGCAATTATTGCGCTACCTACTGGCATGGAAGAGTATTTCATTACTAGGCCAGCCACTATATTGCAGCTCAGACGCTCAACAATGGGAAATTATTTGCGGCAACTAAATAATATTTTTTGGACCGATTAAGTGAAATTGGACATTTTCCCACGGCACACCTGATGATCTCTCACGGCACAGTGTGGTTGAAAATCACTGCTTTAGACAATAAAAGCACCTCTCTTTCTACTTCTAATAACTGCAACATAACGCACACACATTGAAACACAATAGAGTAGATGGAGAAGTAGTACCTGGTTAGATGTGCCTCTTTTCTAGTGTATGGTACCAGCTAAATGACGTTGATGATGACTGTGTGTGTGTGTGTGTGTGTGTGTGTGTGTGTGTGTGTGTGTGTGTGTGTGTGTGTGTGTGTGTGTGTGTCTCTGTGTAGCGTCTGCTGACAGATGAGCGGTTGTGCCAGTCGGAGGCCCTCTATGCGTTCCTCAGCCCGTCCCCAGAGTACCTCAAGGTAACCAATTCCTCAATCTTGGGTTTCAGAGAAGTCAGTAATGCTGTGATGTGTCACACACAACCGCACATGGTGTGTTCTGATCATTGCAAATAAACAACGGCATAGTGCGCTTCAGTGGTCGAGGCTTTAAAGCTCCTCCAGGATGTTCTAGAGCAATAATCCTCTGTCCTCACCTGGAATAGTCCTGTTGCATTTCTCCTCCATTAGAGCAGCATGTCCTGTAGTATTGATGTCCTCTTTCAATGCTTGAAGGTGATGTCGATCCAGAAGAAGTCTTCTTTCTCCCTGGCCTCCTTCCTGGAGAGGCTGCCCGGAGACTTCTTCTCCCATACCGAGGTACTCCATTCGTTCACGGCCGTTAGCGGGACCGAGACTCCCGCTAACGCCTCCATTGAGATCCCGTGTGCCGTGTGCAAACTTTGCAGGAGGAGGCGGACGACGACAGCGACCTGTCCGACTACGGCGACGAGGCCGACGGGAGGAGGGACGCCCTGGCCGAGCCCTGCTTCATGCTCATCGGGGAGATCTTTGAACTCAGAGGAAGTGGGTGGCGCGCCGGCCGTTTGAGCCACTGTCGTGTTTTACATTTTAATATCTATAAACTCATGGATTTATCTGATCTGTTTCCGTCTGTCCCCCTTCCCAGTGTTTAAGTGGGTGAGGAAGACCCTGATTGCACTCGTCCAGGTGACATTTGGACGAACCATCAACAAGTAAGTTTAAGTAATGACGTGAGATGAAATTATGAGTTGTTCTGCCACATCATGTGAATAACGAACTAACCGGCGACATCACATTCGCTGCTGTGATAATTGCACTGCAGGGAATCGCTAAAGAGGCAACACACGGTACAAGTTTCATGATCAGATCTGGGCCTGCATCTCCAGAGCGCTTTATTAACCTGCTAGAGATCACTCCGTGATCACTCGTGTTTTAACTGTTTTATGTTTTCTGAGACCGCTCACGAGGCTGACGTCTCTTTATTCTTAATGTTCCAGACAGATCCGGGACACGGTGAACTGGATCTTCTGTGAGCAGATATCGGTGTGTTACATCAACGTGTTCAAGGACACCTTCTGGCCCAACGGGAAGCTGGCGCCGCACGTCAGCGTCCGGACTGACAGCGAACGCAGTGACACGAAGGAGCGGGCGCAACAGAAACTACTCGACAATATCCCAGGTAGACACACACACACACACACAGACACACACACACACCTGGAGATGTCAAATGCATGAACGCTCGTCTGACCTCTTCTCTTTGTTCTCCGGTCAGATGCACTAGCTAATCTCGTCGGCCAGCAGAATGCCCGCTATGGAATCATCAAGATCTTCAGCGCCCTGCAGGAAGCTAGTGCCAACAAACATCTTCTCTACGTAAGAATGATGCTCATGTCAAGCTAGTGCCAAAAAACATCTTCTCTACGTGAGAATGATACTCATGTCAACCCGTCAGTCATTAAACGGTTTATATGAATATATGGATGCAACTACAGCTGCAAAACAAG